>JAVANC010000028.1:36523152-36788152 GCA_033319125.1 Parnassius glacialis | reverse complement strand
AGTATAAGGTACAAACTCGTTAAACAATATTAATTAATAAACTTTTGTTTTCATCCTAATATTCATGTAAATTAACGGTGGGGATATGGCGCTGTCAGCTGATGCACAGGTCTCCTAGTTCACAAAATTAGCTTTATTAAGTGTTAAGCAAATATCTGGTTGTACTATGTACCTTTTGGAAATAAAGAACTTATTATTATTATTATTATTATTATAAATACGAATAATGATTTAGAGAGTAGATCGATACAGTAGAACTTTAAATAAACAAACGTGTAGACTCTGCGCTCCCGATTATATTAGCTTATCTATGACTCTGCGCATGCGGCCACGCAACTGAGCTCCCTGCCTCCCTGTCTCTTATTACACTACAGCTACACGATCTACAGCGCGGCAGGGAAGCAGGGCGATCGGAACCACTCGGTCGCCCTGTTTAGGGACCCTGACTCCCTGTTTAGGGACCCTGACTCCCTGTTTCTTATTACACTACCCTGTCCCTGCGGGCAGGGCCCGAGAAATCGTGTAATGTAATAAGCCTTTTAGCCCGGCTACCTTCAGTTTTTTAATATTAATTTTTTTTTTGGTTCGATTTACGCAGAATGAACTTATAGTATCTTGAAGTCTAGCAGTGGTATGCTTGGGTTTGGATTTAATTTTGTTAATTATAGGATCCCAAGCATGTGGCAGCACCCATCCATCTTCTCTATTGAAATTAGGATGTTTTTTAATATCAATAGCCTCGCGTATAATCCTTGGTAGGAATCGGTGTTCTTTTGCGAGGATTTGTGGTCTATTAAATCTGATGTAATGGCGGGGGCGATCTTGAACATGTTCACAGACTGCAGACTTCCCGGAGCATACCACTGCTAGACTTCAAGATACTGTAAGTTCATTCTGCGTAAATCGAACCAAAAAAAAATTAATATTAAAATACTGAAGGTCGCCGGACTAACTGTGACATTGGGACGTCAAACATCTAAGTCCCCCCCGTGACCATGGGTTAGTAAAATTAAACGCGATAAAATCCGTAAAAAATAGTTTTATTCAATGTGTAGTGTTCGCGTAAATATAAGAAATCATTACTTTTACTCATCTATTTTCTGTGATGCTATTAGCCTATGCGGCTCTTACATCATCATCTGACACAGCTCTGAAAGTGGTAGGGCAGGAAAGTGGCTGGGCAGGAAAGAAGCTGGGCAGGAAAGTGGCAAGGCAGGAATAGTGTGGTACCTACGCTGTTAGGAGATTTATTTTTATACAAAGACAATAAGACTTTTGGTTTGGTATCCCTAACTTTCCTTGGAATTCGGACGGTCTACGATTTAGTCAGCAGATAACGTGAATGCTAATTCAAAAGGCTGCCAAGTAACAGTTTAAAACTGATATAAATTTTCGCAATACCGCACATCGAATAAAAGTATTAAGAATTTAAATTTAATATTAGCGTCATCTATACGCGTAATGTAAAACTAATTAGAAATAAGATTATTGAAAAATTCAAACGTATTTTACTTATTCCAATAGATAGAGTACACGCTAAGTAATATTTTTTTTAAAAACACTCAGTAATAATTGTTTTTGTTTACATAGAAATTGTATTCTCATAACATATAAAGTTCCTAATCCTTGAGTAATAATAATATAATTAAACTCTAACATTTTGGTAGATGATTAAAACCTATTGCTGGTTTTAGTACTTAGAGTATACATACCTATTAGGGCTTACTATCAATTTATTGAACCTTACAGACTTTGGATAACTTCAAAATATCTCATGAATTCGGATAGATGGCAGTGTAACCAAGCCAGAAGTAAAATATGTAGATCGGCGACGAGAAGTAGCGTCAAAGGTACGAGATTTTCTGGTACTGCGATAGCTAATCTACCTGCATAGAGAGTAGCGATTAATTGTAAGAGTGAACATTTGCAGGCTGTGGGAAGAAGGAGAGTAATAAAACGTAAATAAACGCAAATAAAATCTCTTCATATATTAGTGGTTCGAGTTCCTTATTAGTCTAGTCGTAAGCGCTACTGCTGATCGTGTGGTTTCAAGTTCGAGTCCCGTACTGAGCCAAAAGCAGTAATTAGGTTTTTCTGTCATGAAATTTTGAGTAGCAACCTGGAGTTAGGAAGTTGGTGTGGTGTTCCACACCCGTGTTTCTGGAAGTAAGCCGTAGGTACACGTGGTGGTGATAAGGGTTGGAGCTCCGTAAGGACCAAGCTCTCACAGAATACCAGCGTAAAATAGCAGCTTAATGCGGCTGTGTTTCGTATGGTGAGTGTAGAGAACCGGTGACCCTTTTTACTGGAAAAGAGGCATTCCATCCTAGTCCTCAAGGGTCTGCATCTGCATTTTGATTCGTAATCGAGGATAAAGGTATATGTCTATGGCCACAGCAACCACTTACCATCAGGTGGACTGTGTGCTCGTTTGTCACCCTATCTCTCCGTTGAGACTGGCCGTCGCGACCGATATTCGAACTGGACAGTATTATTATTATTATTCTTTATATTTTGGGTTTTGTCAAAATAAACATAATCAGTCAATCGTATCAATCACCCATCGTCAGTACTTGCTGGTTCTTCCCAGAAGAGGGTATTTTCCGAACCAGTGAATAAAAAATACTTTTGTTATGTTACTTTCTTTTTATAGGAGAGGGGGCAAATGAGTATGCGGCTCACCTGATGGTAAGTGACTACCGCAGCCCATGAACAACCGCAACACCAGGGGAATCGCAGATGCGTTGCCGGCCTTTTAAAAAGGAGTAGGCTCTTTTCTTGAAGGTCCCTTAGTCGTATCGGTCCGGAAAAATCGCTGATGGTAATCGATTCCACAAGGAAGTCGTGCGAGGAAGAAAACATCTTCTAAATCGCACAGTGGTGGACCGCCAATCATCCAGATGGTGTGGATGGTATCGGGAGTTCTGCCGCGATGTGCGTACGTGAAATTTGGCGGCTGGGATTAATCCGAGCAATTCCTCAGAGCACTCCCCATGGTAGATGCGAAAGAAAATGCAAATGGATGCAATATCTTTTCGCAATGTTTAATTCAATAGAGATTGAATTAAACATTTTTTACGGATTTTTGTCGCGTTTAATTTACTATTTTAATTCCCGACGTATCGGGTGCTTTACAGCAACCTATGGTCACGGGGGGGGACTGAGATGTTTGACGTCCCGATGTTACAGTTAGCCCGGCGGTTAGCTTTTGAATATTATATTTTTAATTAAAATAATTAAATTACATAATAAAAAGAAATAAAAAAGAATTAGTAACGGCAAACATCTCAGTCCCCCGTAATCATGGGTTGCTGTAAATCACCCGAAACGTCGGGAATTAAAATAGTAAATTAAACGCGATAAAATCCGTAAAAATGGTTTTATTCAATGTGTATAGTTCGCGTAAATATAAGAAAACATCAATAGAGATTGTTACATAATATAAAAAAATTATGTGTGTCTTTTATTCTAGTCTATTTATAAGAACCTAATCCGTCGATCAGTTGTATAGGTAAATCGGGTAATTTGGATTGTATTTTGAAAAAAGGTTTTCTTCAGTTTTTCTTCGCAAAGGATTTTTTCCACCTAACTCCCAGTGCTATAAGTTATAACTAAATAAAAATTATTTTATATAAAGATAAGAATGGTAAAGTTGCAGCCTAGGCTAGACTTAAGTCTCATTCTTGGGCACATGCCTCTCATTTCTGAGGGTAGTCACTATAAACAGTACGCGAGCAACTTGTTTTTTTCCTTTGTTCAATCTGTAACCTGTATTCTCCTTATTGGTGTAATGTATATGCATGTTTGTGTATAATTATCTATATCTATACATATAAATAAAATTGAAGTGTTTGTCTGTAATATTGAAATGACTGGCTTCTATTAAGCTGAGGGGGTCATTTGCATGGTATTAAGATATATAAACAACCATTTTTTTTTCAATTTTTGTCTCTCTGTTTTTCCGGGCTAATCTTTGGAATGGTTGAACTGATTGTGATGAAACTTTACGAACAGATATAGAGCAATACCAGGAAGGATCTCGGCTATATTTTATCAGAAAAACTTAAAGATTTTAAAACGAAAAAACCAGCCCATATGTCACAGTAGTACTCCATGTACCGTGCTTGCGCTTTATATAAGGTAAGAAGCTGCCCCAGCATGAAATACCGCCACACCCTTGCAAGGACACCAAGTATTCCTTGCGGCTGCTTTGATTCTGGACTCAATGAACCGCCCATAGTTGAGATTCGGAGAAAATTCAACCCCTAACAACTGAAGGCGGTCAGTGTACTCCAAGGATACATTCCGGAAAGTAGAAGCCAAGGTGAGCGGGCTCTTTTTAGCGGTGAATAGACACGCTTGTGTTTTGGAGGCGATAAATTTCAAGAGATTGGCATCGACCCCATTCGGAGACTGCCTGTAGTGTGAGACTCAAACGCCTCAATAGCCTCTCTTTCTGACTAGATTTGATTCAGTCTGGCCCGGGCATTTGGTTGGTATCTTTCCACAACTGTGCGGTCGTCTGCATACGCATAGATACCGGGAATGAGCATATCATTTATATGTTGCAGGAAGAGAGTTGCAGAGAGAACGGACGCCTGAGGAACAGTTAGTCACCACAGTATCGGATGAGCAGCCATCGACGACAACCCAGGAAGAGCGTTCACCCAGGAAGTCCTTCACCCAGGCAATTAGGCCAGGGGATAAGCCGTACGCTGAAAGCTTGCCTAATAGACTAGCGTGCCAAACCCTGTCAAAGGTCTTCGAAACATCGAGGGAAACAGCAAGTTTCACCACTGTTCTCGAGGGCTTCACCCCATATGTGAGTGGCATACGCTAGTAGGTCCCCAGTTGATCGATTTCGGCGAAACCCGTACTGGCGATCACTGAGGAGATCATTTTGCTCTAGGTGCATGAGGTGGCCATTCAATATACGCTCCATAATCTTGCAGAGTATGGAGGTAATTGAAATTGGCCGATAGTTGGCAGGGTCGGTACGGCTTACTTTTTTAGGCACAGGCTGCACATTGGCCAGCTTCCAAGATTTAGGCACTATATACATATATACTTCGACACAATAAATACAATTCATTTTTTTATTTTTGTTACACCTCGTGACATTCTATAAACTGTAAAATTATAAAAAAAACACAACTAGCACTGGTTTTGATGAAATGTCAACTAAAGTGATAAAACATAATAGCGTATTTGTTTATAAAGAGGTCAGTGATAATAGTCCACATAATATGTCATATTATAAACCTATGTGTTGAGGACAGCTAGAGACCCGCCGCCCCGTCGCCCCTTCATACCCCGTTGCGCCCCTCACACCCCGCACACCGGAGCAAAGAAGACTCAAGACAGAAAATTAAGACTCCACAATTGAAGACCTCTCTCTGTACATATTAGATAGTTTAAGAGTGCCGAATTATTGTAAATAGTTTAATACAGTATAGTAAAGAGTACCATCTTTTCTTCGAGCAGTCCACTAGTATAGCTAACCCAACGATCAGTCATTAGTCAATCAATAAAAATACAGTCCACTTAGATCCATCATATTCTTGGTCCATCGTCGCCGGATTCAAGCCAGAAGAAAGAAGCAAGAAGTAAGAAGAAACAAGAAAGAAGGCAATTGTAGAAGAAAGAACATAATTATAGATATAAGAACATATTAATCTTCAAGGAAGAAAGAAGTTCGTCGACGAAGAGAGAAGATCATCGGTACTAATTTCTTCCCTGTTTCTTATTAAGCCTACGTCATATACGTCATATTGTCTGTTTCCAGACAATTTCTTCTTTCTTTAACCACGTTTACGCGGCCAGGTGGTTGCTCCCTAACGGTGCCAAACTGTGACCATCTGGTAACGCCCTTGTGGCGGGAACGACATCCAATATATGCGTCTTTTTGAAGACGATACGTACGTCTTTTTGAAGACGATCGGAGGTCGCAACGAGGGACGTCATGAGGAAAACACGAAGCCAGAAGACACGGAACGATGACGAAACGCCGGTAGGAATGCGTATATTCGAAGTAGCACCCGCGTCCCCGTCCGATTATCTCCCGATGGCACAAGCGCCCTCCGCCGCGCCCCAGGCCCCGCTCGCGCCCGCATCTACGCCCGCGCCCGCGCCCCCGCCGCCGCGCCCCGCTATGTCCGTGTCTACGACCGATCGTTTGGGAGAGGTTAGCACATCCGCGCCGCGCACAGAGACACTCGCCGCGATTATTGAAGATCTTCCGTCTACAGAAATTAGTTCGATAGTACGTACTGTCGCGCCTGTAACAGACGTTGTACATAGGCCCGCGCCCCGCGTCCCGTCGGTTCGCTCAGTTCGTTCAGCCCGGTCGACAGCTAGCGCGATAGCTAAGTTAAAACAAATCGAATATAACGCCGCGGAGGAACTAGCTGCAATTAGGAGGAAGCAATTGCAACTCGAAGAAGATCTCATTAAGAAGAAATACGCTAGGGACGTCGCGCAACTGCAAGAAGAAACAGATAGGGAAAGTATTAACGAAGACGAGTTAGTTGAAAATAGGGTACGCGTTGATAGGTGGTTAGAGAACGTAGAGACTGTGCGGGGGGAGTCGCCTTACCGCCCGTCTCAGCCCGCGCCCCGCATCGAGATAGAGCAGGCCCTACCGAATAGGGAAACCGGTTACGACCACGCTGAAGATGCCCAGGGGAGGACGGTAGCGAATGAGGTTCAACCACGTCGCGTAGAAACGATACAGAGGGATAGTGGAGTCGCCGTAGAAATGAACCAGGTGGATCGTCGTGTACGGGTTACGTCGCCGTCGCGCGTCCAACGCCGCACTCTATCGCCTACACATAGATCGCCACATCGCCATGCGGATCGTAGATCACCGTCGCCGTATAGGGATGTAGGTGTACATAGATCGCCATCGCCACTTCGCCACGCGGATCGTAGATTATCGTCGCCGTGTCATAGGGATGTAGGTGTACATAGGACGCCAGCGCCACAGCGTTGGCTAGAGGGAGATAGGGATAGAGATAGGTCGCTTACTCCGCGAGGGAAAGAGAGGGGTATAGAGCGACTAGCGGAAGCTCTAGAGAATATGATTAGAGTCAGGCCCGCTGCCGCGAAGCAGACGCAGGACTTGCCTATTTTTAACGGTTCGGCCGCGGAATGGTTAGCCTTCAAAGCCGCGATGAAAGAATCCACGCGTTTATATGGATTCACAAATACGGAAAATATGGCAAGGTTAAGAAACTGTCTACTCGGTGAAGCTAGGGAGGTAGTATCGGCACTGCTGTTTACCGCGAAGGATCCAGCAGATATTATGCGAACATTGGAGCAGTGCTTCGGCCGCCCGGAAGTAATTATCGATCGAGCGTTAGAGGAACTGAAACGCCTTCCGCGCCCGGGTCAAACCGCTCAGGAATTGAATTCGTTCGCGATTAAGTTACAAAATATAGTGTGTATTTTGCAGAACGTCGACGGCAAAGGATATTTGCAAAATCCAATGCTGACTAGGGAAGCCACTAGTAAACTTAGCCCTCACTTACGGTCACGTTGGTGCGATTATGCGGAGCACTACGGAAGTGCAGACGAACCAGATATCGTCACACTATCTCGGTTCATGATGAGAGAGGCTGACCGTGCGTTGAGTCATGCCTATACGTCCGTAGCGCCGACTAAGGAATCGCCCGTAAGACGAGAGGCGCCGCCGTCGAAAAGGATAGTGACAGGCCGCGTAGAGGATAGGGCCCGCGACGTAAAGACGTTCACCGCCCAGGAGGACACCGGTAGTGCCTCATGTATGTGTTGCGGGGGTGAACACGTAATCGCCAAATGTAGGAAGTTAGCGCAAATGGGTGTGGACGACCGGTGGAATTGGGTAAAGGAAGAGGGGGTGTGTTTTCTGTGTTTAAATAGTAAACACCGACGATTTAGATGTAAAGCCAAGAAATGCGGCGTCGACGGCTGCAACGCCCCCCCACCATGCCCTCCTTCACACCCGCAAGACCCGTGCACCTGAGACATCGGCAAAACCGGATGAGACCGTGCTCGTCGCGTCTAACGTTGGTAGTAATGCGTCCGTATTGTTGAAAGTGTGTCCCATTACGTTACGCGGACCGCGTGGTAGGGAAATAAATACGTATGCGTTGCTTGACGAAGGCTCGACTATTTCGTTAATCGACGACGACTTAGCGCGCGAGTTAGGAGCGGAAGGACCGGTAAAGCCGCTGAATATTAGAGGCGTAAATAACAGTCAGCGCGAGGCCGATAGCAGGCTAGTTAACATAGGCATACGTAGCAAGACGCGCAGTGAGGTGTATAGAATAAATGCGCGGACAGTAGCAAATTTAAAGATAGGTTCGCAATCCGTAAGTAAGGAGTGTTTACGTTTAAAACACTTACGCGACCTACCGAGTTCGGTTTCTTACGACGATGCAAAACCGAGATTATTATTAGGCGCCGACAACTGGCATTTAATAATCACCCGTAATTTAACGATAGGACGTCGAAGGCAGCCTATAGCTGCACGTACGTTATTAGGGTGGGTAATACAGGGAACCGTGCCGCGATTCACGTGTAGGGAAGACGGTGAGACCGTATTACACGTCGTAAGCGTTAGCGGACGGTCAGATAGGGACATCCGAACGTTTGCCAGTCAGGACGAGGAGCTAACGGAACCCCTCAAACGGCAGTACGAGATAGATTCCATAGGTATCTCGCTAAAGAGTAGGCCGCGACGAGAAGAGGAACGCGCTGTCGAGATATTCCAGCGCACCGTCAAGAAGGTCGGCGAGCAATACCAAGTTGGACTGCCATGGAAGGACGACAACGTGCGGATGCCACCCAGCTACGAGATGGCCGCTCGAAGACTGCAGACGATCGAGAGAAAAATGGACAAGTCGCCGGAGTTTCGAGACGCCTACACAGCCCAGATAGACAACCTCCTGGCAAAAGGATACGCAAGGGAAGCCGAGGGGACAGAGAGAGAGGACCCCAAGAGCTGGTACCTGCCTCACTTCGCCGTACGGAATCCGAACAAGCCGGGGAAGACAAAAGTGGTTTTCGACGCGGCAGCGCGTGCGTCCGGTAGATGTCTTAACGATTATTTACTCGACGGCCCCGACTTGTTACGAAACCTACCGGGCATACTGTTTAGATTTAGGGAGAACGAAATAGCCGTGTCCGCGGATATTAGGGAGATGTTTTTACGTGTGAATATCGACCGTCGCGATCAACCCGCGCAATTGTTTCTGTGGCAAGGTAACGAGCGATCCAGCCCACCGCGGGAGTACGTTATGACATCGATGATTTTCGGTGCGAGGAGCTCGCTGTTTCTCGCACATAGTGTTAGGGACCATAACGCGCGCGCACACGCAGAAACACATCCGTTGGCGCTTAACGCTATCGTACGTAGTCATTATATGGACGACTACTTAGACAGTTATGCTACGGTAGAGGAGGCGGTAAATACAGCAAGGCAGGTTACGGAAGTGCACCAGAAGTTCACTTTGGCGGGCTGGAATTCTAACCGCGCAGCCCTATTGGAAGACAAGCCGGAGGAACTACTGGCGAGCAAACCTAAGGAAGTAGGTTTAAGGCAAGACAGCCCAGGCAGGACACTAGGGTTGTTATGGATGGCCGACGAAGACGCCCTAACGTTCAACACCTCTATGAATGGGGTGCTACAGGAAGTAAAGGCGCTACAGCGACCACCGACTAAGAGGGAAGCATTAAGCGCAGTCGTGTCGGTGTTTGACCCGCTCGGACTGCTTAGCTACCTCACCATCACCGCCAAGATCCTGCTACAAGACCTATGGCGAATAAAGAAGGTCGGATGGGATGATGAACTACCCGAGGAGGCAGCGGATGAATTCCAGAGGTGGCTGCGAGTCGTCGAGGAGGTGTCACGACTGCGACTGCCTAGGTGCTATGCTCCTACGGGGGGAGTGGTAGAGCGTCAACTTCACGTTTTCAACGACGCAAGCGAACGTGCGTACGCATCCGCGGCACATTGGCGTATACGATATCGCGATGCAACGATTAGGGTACGGTTAGTGGCGGCCAAGGCGAAAGTCGCCCCTATAAAGGCACAAAGCATACCGCGTTTAGAGTTGCAGGCGAACTTGATAGGCGCGCGACTCGCGGAATTCGTGCAAGGCGAGCACAGAGTGGTAGCCGATAAGGTAGTGTATTGGACAGACTCCACTACGGCGCTCCACTGGATACAGAACGATACGGCGCGTTACACTCCATACGTGGCTCATAGGTTAGGGGAGATAGCCGAGAAGACGTCACTCGAGCAATGGAGGTGGATACCGACCGCAGACAACATCGCGGATCAAGCGACGCGTGTGAATTATATGAACAAAAAAGAGAGCGACAGATGGTTCACGGGACCGCCATTCCTGTACGAGGACGAAGACAGATGGCCTCGCCGTCAGGAAGAGAAGGCAGGCGATGATGATGAGGAACTGGAGGAAGTCGTGGCGCACCAGAGCGACACCAAGGACGCTCCACACCTGCCGGACATAGAGAGATTCTCTTCCTACGAGAGATTAATAAGGGCCACTGCACGGATACTACAGTTCGTCGATGCCATAAGAGGAAGGGCGCACGGCCTGACATTGCAGCACATCCAGAGAGCAGAGCGGATGTGGATAGAACGCAGTCAACAAGAAAGCTTCGCTGAAGACATCAGTCGACTGCAGCGAGGAAAGAACCTGGCAACCGGCAGCGCGTTAATGAAGCTAGACCCCATATTGGAGGATGGCATATTACGAGCTAGAGGACGAATCGACGCAGCCGACGTGGAAAGCCAGATGAAGAGGCCCATCATATTGAACAGACGCCACCATTTTGTAAAGCTGCTTGTGGAAAAGGCGCATCAGGAGGCAAGCCACGCCAACAGGGAGAGGGTGGTAAACGACCTACGCACCAGATATCATATCCTTCGATTACGACCAACAGTAAGAGAAGCGGAGCGGAGATGTCTGCGATGCAGGGTACGCAAGGCGACACCACGGCCAGCGGTTATCGGGGATCTACCACCTGAACGATTAGGGGCATTCGCGCGACCATTCACCTACACCGGAATCGATTATTTCGGGCCTATAACAGTGACTATAGGACGTCGGCATGAAAAACGGTGGGTACGCTACCCATCGTATTCACGTGTTTAACGACGCGCGCGGTGCATTTAGAATTAGTTTACTCCCTTACGACGGACTCAGCGATATCGGCATTGCGGCGCATGGCGGCTAGGCGTGGGTGGCCACGGGTCACCTACTCTGACAACGGAACAAATTTCCATGGGGCGCATACCGAACTACGACGGGCAATGGAAGAGTGGGCACCCCAGCTGAAGGACTACGCGTTGACTCGGCGGACAGATTGGAAGTTCATCGCGCCGGGCGCGCCGAAACAGGGAGGCGCATGGGAGCGTCTCGTGCGCTCAGTGAAGACCGCGCTCGAAGTCACTCTACACCAGAAGAGCCCGCGGAAGGAGACGTTGGCGACGCTCCTCACAGAAGCAGAGAACACGGTGAACTCTCGACCGTTGACGCACGTACCGGTCGACATCGACGAGGAAGAGGCGCTGACACCCAACCACTTCCTGCTGCTGGGACCATCGAGCCTGCCAGTAACCGCGCCGTGCACGCCCAGTGATCGTCGGGCGTGGAGGGCGGCGCAAGGACTCGCCGACGAGTACTGGAGGCGCTGGATGAAGGAGTACCTGCCGACGCTGGTTGCGCGCGGGGACTCGAGGGATGTGCAGCAGCGACAGATACAAGAAGAGGACCTCGTCGTGGTGGGAGACAGTAACATGCCAAGGAACGTGTGGTCGCGGGGAGTTGTGACACGGACCTTTCCCGGACCAGACGGCGTGGTGCGCAATGTGGAGGTGCGGACCAGGGGCGGATTGCTGCGGCGGCCGGTCAGGAAGATCGCTGTCCTCCCGAGAGAATATTGGGCTCGCGAGATACGCCGGGGGGAGGATGTTGAGGACAGCTAGAGACCCGCCGCCCCGTCGCCTCTTCATACCCCGTTGCGCCCCGCACACCCCGCACACCGGAGCTGAGCGACGACCAATGGGCGAGCAGCATCGTCGCACGGCACTACTCACAGACTGAGACGCCTTCTTGCGAGATATTAGAAGGGCGTTTTGGACTGTGAGTCGTTCATTTCGGAAGCGGCACTCGAGAAGACAACAAAGAAGACTCAAGACAGAAAATCAAGACTCCACAATTGAAGACCTCTCTCTGTACATATTAGATAGTTTAAGAGTGCCGAATTATTGTAAATAGTTTAATACAGTATAGTAAAGAGTACCATCTTTTCTTCGAGCAGTCCCCTAGTATAGCTAACCCAACGATCAGTCATTAGTCAATCAATAAAAATACAGTCCACTTAGATCCATTATACTATGTGTTGAAGATTGTGTATTTCCTAAAGTTCTTAAAATATCCATTATTAAACCACTATTTAAAAAAAATGGCAGGGAGGACTTATCCTGTTACTGTCCGATTACTATGACTTCTATATTTTCCAAAATGATAGAAAAAGTAATTCATAAGAATCTATATAATTACTTTGAAAAATTCGAAATTTTTTCAAAAGAACAAATAGGCTTTCGTAGAAACAAATTTATGAATGTAACAATTCATGAATTTTTATAACAAGTATTTACAAACGTTGTCAAAAAAGCACCAGCAACAGCTCTGTTGGACATTTCGAAGGCTTTCGATTTGTCAGGCATGACTTGTTAATTATAAGCACGAGAGTTGATCTTATAAAATCCTACTTGAAAAAAAGGATTCAAATTACTCGAGTATCACCAAAGACTAAAAATGAATATGACGGGACCAGCACCATTGCACGTGCGGCGCGGTAGCCGTCGGTGCAGTTAGACAGAATTCTTGTAAATTACACGTGTTCCGCACACCTGCACCATTGCTCCTGCAGTGGCGCTCGTTTTGCTTGTAAAAAACGGACGGCGCGGCCGCCGTTAGGACAGTCTTGGCTCTGACGTGGAACGGTGCGCTTGTCGTATTCCGTTAGAATAGAATAGAATAGAATAGAATAGAATATAATAGAATAATTTTTATTCAATATACATTACATGTGTAATTGTTATTGAAAGTCATTTTTTACTTTACCACTGGTTCGAAAAAAAACCCTCTGTCCTGGGAAGAACCAGCAAGAAACCCAGCGGGACAATTTTTTTAAAATAAATTTTACAATATAAATGATTACGAACTATTTACAAAATTTATTTTAGAAACTGCTTGGAAGCGACCACCTCATTCCCAGGGGTTATTATCAACCATGTATTCATTTATACTATAATAACCCTTTTTATACAGTTTCAGCTTAATAAAACATTTAAACTTGGTAATAGAGAGAACCTGTACACTTTCCGGGACCTTGTTGTAATAGCGTATACATTGCCCCAAGAATGAATTACTGACTCTGTGGAGTCGAGAAACTGGCATCACTAGCTTGTGTTTGTTCCTAGTGTTTACAGAATGTATATCACTTTTTTTACTAAAACTATCTTTGTTTTTGTGAACATACATTAAATTTTCGTAAATATACTGAGAGGCCAAAGTTAATATATTAATTTCTTTAAATTTATCTCTAAGAGACTCTCTCGGTTTTAGATTGTAAATAGCTCTAATGGCCCTCTTCTGTAAAACAAAAATAGTTTCTGAATCAGCCGCATTTCCCCATAGCAAAATCCCATAAGACATTATGCTATGGAAATAACTAAAATAAACTAATCTAGCTGTCTCGACACTAGTGAGACCTCTAATCTTTTTTACAGCATAGGCTGCAGAACTTAGTCTGCTTGCTAATTTGGATATATGGGGGCCCCACTGAAGCTTTGCGTCAAGAGTGATGCCAAGAAAAACAGTAGATACAACAGGGCTCAATTCCTCCCCATTTAAAAACACATTGGTATTCAGATTTTTAACATTCGTTGTTGTAAATTTAACACAATTAGTTTTATTTCCGTTCAAATGCAGATTATTAACGTTAAACCAATGCACTAATTTTGATATAGCATTATTCACTTCGTCACATTTAAATGATTGACGTTTAAGTTTAAAAATCAAGGAAGTATCATCAGCAAATAATACTATATCATGACTATCCCCTACAAGGTGAGGTAAGTCATTAATATACACCAGAAACAGGAATGGGCCGAGAATCGAGCCCTGAGGAACACCCATTAGTACAGGTGACCCGGAAGAACTTTTACCATTGATAATAACCTTCTGCTTTCTATTACTTAAATATGAAATAATAAGTTTAAGCGCTGTGTTCTTGACACCATAGTACTGTAGCTTCCTGATTAATGTCTCATGGTGAACACAGTCGAAGGCCTTGGAAAGGTCACAAAATATACCCAAAGCATCCTCTGAATTCTCCCATGCACAAAAAATATGTTTAATAAGCTCAACTCCAGCGTCAGTTGTCGAGCGACCCCTTGTAAAACCGAATTGATTTTTATGTAGCAATTTATTAATATTAAAAAAAACTTAACATCTGATCTAAAATAATTTTTTCAAAAATTTTACTTAATGTTGGTAGTACAGAAATTGGTCTAAAATTGGCGGGGTCTATTGTACTACCAGATTTAAATATAGGTATGACTTTACTATGTTTCATTAAATCAGGAAACACACCAGATTCGACGCTTATATTAAATATAGTGGCTAGATAAGGTGCTAATATATCTATTATAGATAAAATAACTTTAACGGAAATCCCCCATAAATCTGCCGTTTTCTTAACATCAATAGCTTTAAAATATTTAACGATATCTTTTGGCAGTACTCTATGGAATTTAAAAGTATTAGAACAAGCCTTTACATTTAAGTTACTAGTTTATACTCGACTCGTTGGATAATTAATTCGTGTAAACGAATTAATTATTATTCCTAACTACAAAATTAGTCTCTGTACTATACTCAAATACCCTTTCTACATCAGAAGTAGGATAAAGTCCCCATTTTTGCCCACATTTAATCTTCGAATAGTATAAGGATTATTACATTTGTGGAAGACTGTAATGCATTCCGCATTGATGAATCTGTTTTTATGTTAAATACCGTAATGAAATTTGCTATGCTACTTACGATATTTTCGTATCATTAAAGTGTAGAGAAAATATAAAGTGAAATTATTTAAGCCAATTTTTTTTAATTTGTTCGATTTGTATTAAAAGTACCCCGCAAGTATTTTCATTATTTCTTGATGTACCTAAATATGTTAACAAATGTCGAAAGAAAATGGAGGCTTTCTAATTAACTTATTAAAGTTATGTTGTAATTTGATAGTTCACGCGAAACATGATTATCATTTGCTATATTTTGAAGTTCAAAACGTTTAAGGGATGTACCAAAATAAAGGATTAACTTTGACACGCTATTACGCAGTTAGCTCCGAATATTGTGTCGTCGACAAGATTGGGGTTTGATGTCGAGGGATTCGTAGAAGTCTCTACAACAATGATCAATGAGGAAGATGTTGTGACGGCTAATCGAACATGGTCAGGTACGGCCGAGCGCTGGTAATATTGAGCCTACACCGCTACAGTCGGTAACTTATCGGCTGATCTTACGGCAGGGCAATTTAAGCGGCCGCCGAACAAATGGTGCTTTGGCGCTGTAAATGGACGTCTGAGGTCGGCTTTCGTAGATTTTGCGCAGTTGCCTCCTTCCCTTTGAAATGTTGTGGTATTTGCCTCTACGCATAGTTTCTGTTATTTTTTGCAATGTTTTCAAATGTCGTACTGTTGCCGTTTCTTAAGAGAATGTGATGAATTTTGGAAGCTCGGAATTCCATGGTTCGCAATACATTTATCTCGATTTCTTTTAATTTTACAAAGCAGTGCAACGATTCGCTAGAGCTAGTACGGCTACGGAGCGACGGCTCGCTGGCGCGATTGTGGCATGAACGCAGCAGAACGAAAAGCTGGAGTGCGTTTGCCTGAAGGTAGCCATATCGGCGCGTTCATGACTTAAATGAAGTCTGGGATGGTCGACCGTTGTAATATTTAACAAGAGGTAATATCTGTTAGCAGGTGGTGATAACTGATAGACCGTATGCTGTTCACTGTCAACCGAACGAGGACGTGCGACAGTCAGAGGTAGCCGTGTCTGTGCATCTAGAAAATACTAGAGACGTTGCAAGACTCTAGCGAAGTAATTATTCTTGTGCAGGAAAGGAACATGGAGTTGCAGGAAGGCTGGTCTGTGCTGCACTGGGATGTGTCGTGTTGCTGTTGGTTTACATACTTAGGTGTTATCATGTCACTACGTCCCTCACGATACACTTTTGTGTGATTGTGACAGGTACATGTTTGCGGTATGGTTGTTCTGTACCTGTTCTATATTGAATTGAAAAAAAAGAGACTAAGAAAAAAAAGTGGTTCTTACTATCATTGCAGGGCGTTTGCCGGTCCAATGATATAGCTACAGGGAATAGTGATTCCGGACTAGCAAATAGTACTTAAAAAAAAAGGAGTAAGAAAAAAAATAGTTCTTACTATCATTGCAGGGCTTTGTGCCGGTCCAATGATATGGCTATAGGGAATAGTGATTCCCGACTAGCGAAAACAGTACTTGAAAAAAAAAGAGAAAATAGAAAAGCTGCAGACTAATCATTCCGATCTCGCATAAAGTTGATTAAAGTTTTGTGGGGCTTACTGCCGGAACAAAACTGATTGTCACCCAAGTCTGAAGGGTCAATATAGACCAGACCAGACGCTGTTATTTCAGGATAGTCGAACGATGTTTTCTTGTCTACAGATAACTAAAATTGTGATGGAGCGCGTGCGAGGACGCACGCATGTCAGTATGGCCGTGACGGGACCAGCACCATTGCACGTGCGGCGCGGTAGCCGTCGGTGCAGTTAGACAGAATTCTTGTAAATTACACGTGTTCCGCACACCTGCACCATTGCTCCTGCAGTGGCGCTCGTTTTGCTTGTATAAAACGGACGGCGCGGCCGCCGTTAGGACAGTCTTGGCTCTGACGTGGAACGGTGCGCTTGTCGTATTCCGTTACTAGTTTATACTCGACTCGTTGGATAATTAATTCGTGTAAACGAATTAATTATTATTCCTAACTACAAAATTAGTCTCTGTACTATACTCAATTACCCTTTCTACAAATATATTTATTGGTCTTGTTCTCGATCCCTAATTTTGACGTTGCTCAAGGAAGCGCATTTGGTTCTTTATTATTTTTAGTTTAAATTAACGACTTACCTAACAGCGTAAACTTTTCTATGACTATTACTCTGCAAATGAGAGCTCTGTAGTGTTTACATGAAAATAAAATAAAATGAAAACAACCTGAACAATATAATTAGCTGGCTTTAGTCAAATAACAAAACAATTAAGGTTCTGCGCAAAAAAATAAAACCCATAAAATCCAATCGTAATAAATTTCGCGCGGGCGATGTCGCGGGGAACAGCTAAGTAGGTGCACAAAGTAGCAATTGATATTTTATCAAATTGATCTATCAATAGATACTACTATTAATTTCAACTACTCAGGGCTTTATATAGTTGCCGGTTCAAGATCGAGGATTCAAGGTTCCAGATAAAAGCAAGACAATTTCATTGATAACACAAAATAGAGCGTCCATCATTTCAATTTTTCTTTTATTTCTTTCTTTCTTAAAAGTTAGTGAGTATCATGATTCCATCGCTTTTAGCACTAATGTTATAATAATATATAAAGGAGAATGGGGTTTTTGGGCCTAAAGTTAACTATATATATCTATCTATACTTTAAAAAAGGCTATATTTTTCTAAAGTTAAATACAAAAAACTATTTCATTTTACAATCTAGATTTCGAAAAAACAATGAAATAATAAATAAGTTAGAAAATTGATTGTATTGATTCAATCGATTTTATATTTACTCGGATCCAAAAAAAAATGAAAAACCTGATATATTGATATGACATATTCATTTGGAAATAAAGTATATTATTATTCGCATAAGGAAAAAAGAAATAAACATTTTATGGCAATAAATCGATTACCATAAAGAATACACTTGTGAAATTTTCTTTTCTGTACACTACTTACCACTAGTACTTTTTATTAGTTTGTGCTACCTACCATTAAAGGACTTCGCATTTTGAAAAGTGACCGATTTTCGATTGGATTTGAAACGAGTGCGATATAATTGATTCTCGATTAAATTCATTTCATTTAAATATCTATTTTAATTATTTTTCTGTGTTAACTAAGGAGATAAGAAAATGGGAACATACCTACAAAATAATATGAAAAAATACAAAGTATCAACACGCACACATGCCAACAAATAACACTAACAGCAATAATTCAAGTAAGCGATCTTAGATCGATATGCCTAATATTCATTTCAATTAGTTGTTGTTGTTTTAATTTTCGTTAATCGTTTCACTATTTTGTTGCTTAGATAACCACAGCTTTTCTTTGGTGATTTTCTTAGAGTATAAATGAATACTCTAAGGTGATTTTATACTGATCCTGCTTTTATATCTTTAAGAAATTACAGTGAAAATAACCTGTTACAGAGTTATTACAGTGAATAATCGCCTGTTACAGTGTAATACTGTTACAGGTAATACATAAAAATCATTATTTATTCTACAATAACTCAGCTCCTAGATTGACAAATCTAGTCAGATTTTCAGCTATGAATTGTTTATATATAACCTTTCAAGTGGTCCAACTTTCATCTTCGTCTCCTTGTCCTTTAGATGAGACATTGTTTTAATTATATTTGATTGTAAAATGTCCTTTGAAGAAAACACGAATAAACTATATCAGTGCACGGTTTGAGATCCGGTCTAACGCGAAGACCGCAGACGGTTGTGACTGAACGGACGAACGGACAATCGGCAATTGGGTGGCCCATGAGGGTGCAATGATAGCGTATTTTAATGCTATTCAATGTTAGTATAGCTATAATATTTTCATATTACAACATTTATTATTTTTTAAATGTGTAAGTGGATTCACACAACAAAACAGGTTAGTGAATTTAGTTTGGGAATTCAACCCATAATTGCAGTTTTAAAATCCAAGCATGTCTGTACTTGGACCACGGTACAGTGGGAAGTAGAGTAGATAACATCCTCAGTGGTCATACTCATATTTTTCATTTTTTTTTAAATATTGGTCTGGAACGCAATACCAGTAAACATAAAATATTTATTTCCATTAATTTATCTAGTTCTAACAGGAACACTTTAATTCAAAATTTCAATCATATTTCTGCAGAAATATAAGCCGTCAGTGCGGAATCGCTATACCTGTCAGGTGCCCTGTTGTTTTACTATAGTATTAAACCTGTTTTAAAAACAAAATTTGATTAATTTTTAAACCAAGTTATACTGCTACATTTATATTGCTATTTTTAAATGTAGTCTTCTTGAACCTAAATTAGCATAATTACTCCACTCGAGTCCAGTCTGGAAATGTTCGGATATTTTAAAAGATATTGATAATAATCTTAAAATAGTTATAGTTAAAAATTAAAAGTTATATATAAAAATTCTAAATTTAACTTTAAATACAACAGTCTGAACTCAAGCTACTTTACTTATTATTATAGTCGTATTGGTGTAAGAAATCTTTCCACAAATAATTGTTCCGGGTCTGGACGTTTGTCCTTGTGCAATCTATGATTGTTATCTACCTCAACGATACAGGTGAAAATAGCAGTGTAGCTGTAACGTTAAAAACGTCTAAACAGTGGTAGAGCCACGCGGCAACTTTTCCTGTCGCACGGATGGGCCGGCTCGAACCGGGGTGGTACCAAGACCTCACAGAATACCAGCGTGAAGTAGAGGTTTACTTCTGCGTTTCGCTTGGTGAATGCAGGTGGCCGGAGGCCGTTTTTACTGGAAATGAGGCATTCCATTTTAGTCCTCACGGGTGACAACGCATCTGCATTTTGATTCGCAAACGAGGATAGATGTAGATGTCTATGGGCCGCAGCAACCACTTACCATCAGGTGGACTGTGTGTTCGTTTGTCACCCTCATCCTATAAAAAAAATCGTTAACATTCTAGTAAGACAATTATTCGCAGAACAATTTAGTGAGGAAACCCAGCCACCAGCCAGCGTTCTTGGCGCAATACCACGGGGATTGGGTATATAGTATATATAGAAATAAAAATTCTCATAAATAAATAAATATATCTATAAATAGATTCTGAAGGTTGTCTTGGTCATCTACTAGCTTAATTATTTACTGTTTATTAATTGCGTAGAAACCCTAATATATATTATATTTAGGTAATAACATATAATATATAGATTTGCGGTATTGCAACATATATTCCTATTTTGGGCCTCCCTTATCAATGCAGATATATACCAATAAGATTACAATCTACAAATTAAATCGTTATCTTTTGATAACGGAACAGTCGGAATTGGCAATTTGGTGTAAAGAAAATTATAAATCATGCTGATTTTGAAACCGTTTCGAGATTGTTGATTTATAATGTTATTTTGCTATTTAGAGGTCATAAAAATAAGGCATAGCATTTCTTTTATCAAATTTATTTTTAATTATTCGAGCCTTATTGCACCTTAGAATTACATCATAAATGAGATAGAATGGAGTAGCCAATATCTAATGATTTTAAAACCATATTGTCTATATTTACATAAAAATCAATTTTTTTTTAATAGGCAATATTTTATTAACATTATACTTATTTTTATCTACAATTCTAAAAACTATAATAATAATAAAAAAAACTAAAACTAGAAACTTAAATATCATATAGTCCTACTTCCCGCGGTATCGTGTCAAGAACACTGGCTGCGTTTCCCCGCTGAATGGCTATACTTAGCCTTTGAGCAAGGAAAGAACCAGCCCTCTTATCACCAGCAGCAACGACCAGCCGCGGATGGAGTTCCTTTAGGAACTTCGCCGCACGTGGACCCCACGGACCAATAGTCTCTACAGCAAATGGCACAAATATGTAGTCATCTCTCAGAGACTCATATTTGCACCACTTACTCAGTTCAGCTGCCTCTGATGCCGCCCCGGCTCTAAACGAGGTACCCCTGAGATGAAAGACCGCCAGAGTGTCTACGCAAGTGGCATCCCACACTAGGGCTTTACCTCTCTCCCAAGGGACGAATGTCATACCGTCGGGTCTCCTGCCATCGTCTCTAAATATTCCACAAGGCTCTAAAACCGAGGGAACATTTATAGAGACAAGAGCCCTTTGGATGACATCGTTCAAAGAAGTTTGTCGTGAAAATCTACCAGCGCTTTTCTTACATGAAAGTCCGTGGAGCCCAAACTTGTCGACGCTGCTACCACAGGGACACTGATGGGGTTGACAAATCGCCGCTCCTAGTCGGATTCCTACGGCAATGCGTAAGCTTTCCGCATCAAGTAATGTGCCGAGATTACTTGATGGTAAAGCGTGTAACCAGTGACTAGATTCCTTAGTCGAAACAGCTAGAAGGCGTGCCTTATCTAGGTCACTATGGAGATTATGAAACAAATCCTTCTGCACGCCCTGTACCAATGGAATATCCCACTGTTTTTGTTGGTTGACTTCCAGTGGAACATTTTCACCAGGACAGAGCGTTTGCCATGTCTGCCCTGCCTCCGTAGCAAAGCATAGGTCTGCTTTATTATTTAAAATTATATTATATAAGTCACTGACACTATCTAAGGAAGCAAGGAAAGCAGGCAATGCAATGCTAGAAAGATTTCTCACACCAATGCCACCAAATTTTATAGGTAAAGTAGTTTGAGTCCAGGCTGTTGTATTTAAAGTTAAATTAATACTATCGAAAAACAACGGGGCACCTAGCAGGTATAGTGATTCCGTACTGACAGTTTTTAATAATATAATAAAACATAACATAACATAATAAAATACAATATTTAAAATTACAGCCTACGAACGTCCCACAAAGGGACAAAGACCTCCTCTCATTTCTAATATGCTTATTATTATATGGTTTTATCATTATAATAAAGAACCATGCGACAAATTGGGCTCAGTGCCCAACAGAGTTATGGCATATGCCATTGTAAAGGATTTTGTTCGTACTTAAATTGTTACTATCGGCACCACCTTCAATTCCATTGCAGAAATAAGATATGCACCAAACTGTTATTGAAACAACAAATTCATATAGTATGTGCCATATCGATTGAGAAAAACGGACAATGACCTCAGATATGAGCCGAGTGTCAAAAGGCGTAACTTACAAAATCTCAATTTAGATGTGATAACAATATTTAAATATTGATATTATTCCCACTTCTAGGTCAGCACATATGTTTTGTTTTTTTGTTTCTTAAATAATATTGTCTGTGGTTCCTATAAACATAGTAAAATCTTACGGTACATCGCGAAAAATGTGTTATATTTTATATTTCAATTTATGGTAAGTAACGCAGCAATTCATTTAATAACAGTTTCATATTAAAAAAATATTTGAAGCAATATAATCACCATATTGAGCTTTTGCAAATTCATCCCTTTAAAATAAACAAAACGCGCGTTACGTCAGTTCGTTCTAAAAGAAACGTGACAATGGCAGCCAGAGATGCGTCACCTTTTTTGGGCCGGTCCGCCATTTTGTTTTCATTCGTGTTCGGATAGCGCTTGCGTGTGTACGTCTCGGGTAATTCATAGCATTCATTGCATTGTTTTAGTTGAGTTTTTACTGTTAAATTTGTTATATCGTTAAGTTTTTGTTTTTTGAATCTGTTATATTAGTTTTACTGTGACGGTCGTTACTAAATCGACATGAGTTCAGGAGAATTTGGTGAAGGACCCGGTCCTTCAACATCAAGTGGAAAGAGACGTCGCCGATCCATAATAAACGTAGCAGGTACGTACAAATAGGTACAAATGCGACGACGTAGCCTTTCTATTTCTTAAAGCGCTCTTTTTATGTGACCATGTGGTATTTATTTTCTAAAACAATATGTATTTATGTGATGTAGTACTATGGTAGTATATTTTTGTCATTTATTTACAGGCCCATCTTCTGGAGCACCTTTAACGTCACCAGTAAAAAAGAGAAAACCTACCACTTTGTCGGTCGGGGAACAAGAGATTATCATTAATGTATACAAATATGTCAAAAACACCTGGCCCGAAGACGTGTATCCTTCAAACGTTAATATGGTAGAAAAGGTTTCGGAGATCTCAGGAGTCAGCAAGAGCACTATATATCGCGTATTAAGCGTGTATAGAGATTCCCATAAAATACCAGAAAAGGGAATAATTAATAAAAGAAAAAAGTCTGTAATTGACAAGTTGGACGATTTTGATAAATCGGCTATAAGAGCGAAAGTGCATCAGTTCTTTCTTGCAGGAGAATTACCGACTTTAGACAAAATTTTGCTCAGTATAAATCAAGATGACCAGTTGCCAAACTTGAGCAAAACTTCCCTGCGACGTGTGTTGCGCCATTTAAAATTCAAATATATAAAGAGAAACAGAAAAAGTGGTCTAATAGATCGCCCAGAGATAGTTCTGTGGCGTACCAGATATTTGAGAGAAATACAAATATTAAGAAACGAGGGACGTAACATTTTTTACCTTGACGAAACATGGATTAACGCAGGTCATACTATGGGAAAGGTATGGGAAGACACCACAATTGAATCTTCTCGTCAATCACGGTTAGAAGGCTACTCTACTGGCGCGAAAGCCCCTTCGGGTAAAGGAAAGCGATTAATAGTTGTACACGTTGGCAATGAAAATGGCTTTTTGGAGGGATGTGATTGGGTATTTGAATCATCATCTACTGGTGACTACCATGAGAGTATGGACGCTCTCCATTTCGAGGACTGGTTTAGAAAAGTAATAGAAAAACTGCAAAGCGGCGATGTCATAGTTATGGATAACGCTAGTTACCACTCCAGACGTTTAGAAAAAACCCCAACAATGTCTTGGCGGAAACAAAATATGCAGGAATGGCTAGAATCTAAACAGATCGCATACGTGCCCTCGGACACAAAGACCCACTTAATGGAAAAAATAAAGGCAGTTAAAGATAACTATCGAAGTTACGTCACCGACGAGATGGCAAAAGAAAAAAGCATCACAGTGGTAAGGTTACCTCCTTATCACTGTGAGCTTAACCCCATTGAACTTGTGTGGGCAGATGTGAAAGGGTACGTTGCACGAAAAAATACAACTTTCAAGTTAAAAGATGTTAAAAATTTACTTAAAGATGGTTTAACTCAAATCACGCCAGATAAATGGAAAAACTGTGTTCAGCATGTCCTTAAGGTTGAACAAAAAATGCGTGGCATGGATGATAGAATTGACCAAACTGCAGATCGCTTTATAATTAATGTTACAGATAGTTCATCAAGTGAAGATACGAGTGATGATTGCACCGAATAAAAATAAAGTTCTTATATAATATTAAAAATAAAGTTTTATCTTTTGCATAAGTACGTACTTATTCGGTGTCGTTATCACTCGAATCTTTATATGTGTTATAAATTAATGTTTTTTGTTGTTAAATGAATAAAGTACTTTATAACAATAGATGATTTTTCTTCTACAGCGATCTTTCACATAACTTTTTAATAATAGTTAATAAATATATATTATATCAATCATTATAAAAAAATCATTATAAATAAAGAAAGTACTACATATAAAATGTGCCTATATATTGAAGGTTTGTAACCCCTGGTTAAACGACCGAAAGGTCATTGTCCGTTTTTCTCAATCGATTTGGCACATACTATAGTTTAAAATAATGGAAAACAATAGATGCGCCTGCGCCCGTGTGATTTACAACCATTGAGTTATATGTACTACGTACTAGAGAAGCCATTCCGAACATTGACTATGTTCAACTGAACTGTACTGCAATCCGTACAAACTAAATATTGCGTAAATTGAAGATTTGTGAATTCCATAAAATAATTATTATTACATTTTATTTAGAAATATGTTTGTTTAGATTAAGATGACCGATGACGACAACCGATGGGGAAGAAAGGTTCTCGAGTGGCAGCCTCGTACCGGTAGGCGAAGTGTAGGGCGTCCCCCCACGAGATGGAGTGACGACCTGGTAAGACATGCAGGAAGTCGATGGATGCAGGTGGCTCAGGACCGTGCTTTGTGGCATTCTTTGGGGGAGGCCTATGTTCAGCAGTGGACTTGTGAAGGGCTGTAATGATGATGATGATGAGATTAAGATATTTTATATTAAATTCTTATATTTATTTTATATTAATATCTTATTTTATATCAAATTAAAGTCTTCGCGCATGCGCGACTACTACTCCCGCGCACACACATAGAGCAGGACACAATTTTTGTTTGGAATGGCTTCTCTAGTACCTAGTACATATAACTCAATGTTTACAACACTCTCTATCCCTCACACCTTTCGGACGTCTGTGCGGGCGCCCGTCCCTTCTAACTATATTATACTACTACACGCTCTACTATATCTTACTATATCTCTATATCCCTTGGGTCTTGTTAAGTCATACTGCAGCGAACATTTACTCAATGGTTTATATACGATAGAAATCTATCGTGAAAATGAATTACATGATTTAGCAGCATGCAATATCCAACACAAAAATGTGTGGCTATCAAGAGGAAGAATACAATCAAGACATGTTCGTACACATTATGTATACTTATATTTTAGTCAACAGAAATGAAATAGGTCCAAATACCATCGCTCAATATTACTGCTCGTGTCTAACAGGTAGGCGCACTGTAGGAAGTTGTGCAAATACCGTTTCAATAATATGGTATTTAGGGTTATGTTAGGCACATACAATTTAAAGCACCGGCAGGTCATCATCATCATCATTACAGCCCCTCACAAGTCCACTGCTGAACATAGGCCTCCCCCAAAGAATGCCACAAAGCACGGTCCTGAGCCACCTGCATCCATCGACTTCCTGCATGTCTTACCAGGTCGTCACTCCATCTTGTGGGGGGACGCCCTACACTTCGCCTACCGGTACGAGGCTGCCACTCGAGAACCTTTCTTCCCCATCGGTAGTCGGTTCTTCGAGCTATATGGCCGGCCCACTGCCACTTCAGCTTACTAATCCGTTAGGCTATGTCGGTTACTCTGGTTCTACTGCGGATATCCTCATTCCTAAGTTTATCACGCAGTGAAACTCCGAGCATAGCCCTCTCCATAGCTCGCTGAGCGACCTTGAGCTTCCTCATACGGCCAGCAGTGAAGGACCACGTCTCAGTTCCGTAAGTCATCACTGGCAACACGCACTGGTTGTACAATTTCGTTTTAAGGTTTTGAGGTATTTCTGACGAGAAGATGTGTCGTAGCTTCCCGAACGCTGCCCAGCCGAGTTGAATCCGTCGATTGACCTCTCGGTCGAAGTTGGACTTACCTAGTCGGACTATTTGTCCCAGGTAAACATACTCGTCAACAACTTCGAGCTTAGTGCTCCCAACAACTACCGGCATAGGTGTGACATGGACATTAAACATAATCTTTGTTTTGTCCATGTTCATCTTAAGACCTATCCGTTGGGAGACACTATTGAGGTCATTGAGCATAGTGTTTAGTTCCTCCAGCGATTCTGCCATGAGGACTATATCGTCGGCAAATCGAAGGTGAGTGATGTACTCGCCATTGATGTTAATTCCGTATCCTTTCCAGTCCAGAAGCTTGAAAACGTCTTCCAATGCAGCGGTGAAGAGTTTCGGGGATATAACGTCACCCTGTCTTACACCTCTCTGCAATTGGATAGGTTTCGTACTCTGGTTCTGTACTCGGATAGCCATCGTAGCTCTACTGTACAAACACTTCAGCACTTCGATATACCGACAGTCAACTTGGCACCGCTGAAGGGACTGCAGCACCGCCCAAATTTCGACGGAATCAAAGGCTTTCTCATAGTCCACATACGCCAGACATAGTGGCAAATTGTACTCTTCGGACTTCTGTACAATTTGCCGTAGGGTATGTATGTGGTGTATGGTGCTAAAGCCCTTTCGGAAACCGGCTTGTTCGGGAGGCTGGAAGTCGTCAAGTCTGCGCGCGAGACGATTCGTAATGACTCTCGAAAACAGCACGTAGACGCGGCTCAGAAGGGAAATCGGTCTGTAGTTCTTCAAGAGAGCGTTGTCATCCGGCAGGTCATCTAAACGAAATTATTATTGATATTGATTGACATGTTTTTAACTGATAAACAGCTGTTATTAGTTAAAAATAAAAATATTTTTAATTGATAACAGCTGTTTTATTTTTTAATATATTTTTTGCACCTGGAATTAAAACTGGTATAAGATGTCAAACAATAAAAACTATAATGTCATAACACTATTACTTTGCAGGATTATAGCTTATTTATGGCAGGAGAAAAATATTCATACAAAAATAACCCCATGGATTCTTCACATAAATGAGTTTACATCTTTATATTTATTTCAGTACAAGTATATTCAAAGTGATCTCATCTCTGTTGGTGGGTAAGCCCAGGCTTCATACATTTTTGCCCATGGTCTTTTATTAATATTGTAATATTGTATATTTGTATAATATTGTATATTTATATACTTATATCTATATACAATATTATTAGCTTCTAAAATATTCTACAAGGTTCTAAAACCGAGGGTGCATTTATAAAGTTAAGAGACCTTCGAATAACTTAATACTCGTAAGTTAGGAAAATTAGTTCATATTATACTGTTTGTTTTTGAGCTAATTATATGTGTAAGTATACAATACGTTGAAAACACTCTGTCCGAAAGAGGTACTTAGGTATTGCAACATCATTACCATGTTATTACAAATAAATAAAATTGAAGTGTCTATTTGTAATGTCGAAATAACAGCTCTTTACTATATGCATATGAAAGTATATACGGTACTTATAAAAAAACATGATTTTTAAAATTTTTGTCTGTCTGTCTTTTTGTCTGTCTATTTGTCTGTTTGTTCCGACTGATTTCCGAAACGGCTGGACCGATTTTGACGGGACTTTCACTGGCAGCTAGCTGATGTTATAAGAAGTAACTTAGGCTAACTTAGGCTTTACTTTAGAAAAATAATTAGGGTTCCGCGCAAAAACTTACACCCCATGAAATCCAATCGTAATAAATTACGCGCGGGAAAAGTCGCGGGGAACAGCTAGTTGTTATATAAAATAGGTACCCAAGTGCATGCTTTTCCTACAATTTGCTTAAAATTCAGCAATGGCGTGACGTTCTTACGCGAACGTGTATCGATACTCGACGGTTGTACGCACTGCATATTTTGCGTTTTAAGTTTCCCCATGTAATTATTACATTTTATTCCGTTGTTACGGGGCAATTTTTTTTATAATTTTTTCTGAAAAGGATTACGTTGACAGAATCATATTACGATACTCTAAACGAAACCGACAAAGGTATGTCAGTTTTGATTTCAATCTAGGAGTAAAGATTGTAATCTATGGATTAATTTAATATTATCATTTTTTTGAGCCGAGCTGAGGGGCTAAGCGCTCTCTGTAAATTTCACAGTACGCCCGCAATCCAGGTTCGATCCCCGCCGGCACTGGATGCTTAGTAATAGGGTACCGTTAGTTACCCTTTGGGTACGGAACTCTAGAAAATGTAGTAATATTCTGTTTCGATTTCATTCATTCATTACAGCCATTCACAAGTCCACTGCTAAACATAGCCTCCAAAGAATGCCACAAAGCGCGGTCCGGAGCCACCTGCATCCATCGGTTTCTTGCATATCTAACCAGATTCGTCACTCCGTCCGCGTACCGGTAACAGACTGCAACCTTTCTTCACCATTTGTTATTATATAATAATATTAGTTAATTTGAAGATTATGTTATTTCATTACACTGTGTGCTCGTTTGTCACCCTAACCTATAAATAAAATTTAGGCAAAATAGGGTGACTTTTCATACAATTAAAAATTAATTTGCTGTGCAAAGCCAATTACTCTTATGATTGTTAGGTAACTTGGTTGTTATAATAGTCCCTGTATATATAAGCGATAATATTTCAAAAAAAAAAGCTAAAATGTGTAATAATGATAGACATTAAACCAAATTTTATTTTATGGTGAACACGGATCATAATAATAAGTAATACGTTTATTTCGGTAGTCTTAGTGTTAACAACATAATACTGAGACTTCCCAGTGAGTAATCAGAGGATACTAGTGTTCGGAATGACACGCTACTTCCCTTAAGGATTACAAAAAAGTAAGATTACAAAAAGTTTAACCTCTACAAAATTTGTAATTATTATGTGTAAGGAGTGTGTAAGTGTGAGGGTAGGAGTGTTGCTGTATGTATGATGTGGAGGTGTGTGTGTATGTGTTGGTGGATGCAGAGAGTATATAAGTAAGAAGACTTGCAAAATAAAATTTTACTGATCAAATATGAAAGACGTCATACTGTTTGACTGTTACCTGTAAATGTATAAGATGTTGGTGAGATAGATTTCAGACAATTCTATTTAAAAGATTTTCAACCTTGTTATAAGTCACTGTATACAACCAATGCGTTAACGTTTTTTTGCATAAATTATTTAGTTATTTTGCATAACCATGTTGTGATAATTTAAATTAAACGAAAGTATAAAACATAACGTAATTTAATACTTATGTATATTTCATAAAAATTTAAATTTAAATCACTTTTAACAAAAATATGTACTTAGTCTCATTACTGTGTTTAATATTTATTAGTTTTAAATGTCTAACAAAATACATTTCCATCAATGTACATAGTTAAAGTTAAAGTTAAAATTACAGCGTATATACGTCCCACTGCTGGGTACAGGCCCCCTCTAATTTCTGAGAGGGTTTTAGGGCAAAGAAATGTCCGCCGCGCTGCCCCAATGCGATTTGGCGAACTTCACATGTCTTCGAAATATATATTTTTTTGTTATTTCTCAGACATGTAGGTTTCCGCACAATGTTTTCCTTCACCGCTGAGCACGTGGTAAATCAGCACTTAAAATTGCAATTAACAATTTCATAGGTGCCGGCGGGGATCGAACCCGGGTTGCTCGAGTACTGTGAAACTTACAGCGACCGCTTAGCCCCTGAGCTTTTTAAATATTGCGTTTATAAAATAGAGTAAAGGAATTTTATTTTTGATTATTAATGTTATATCAAATCACAGAATAATATAATATTTTATTTAATGGAAATATCGAGCATAAACTTTATGTCAATATTTTTACAATAAAATCAAAGTCTATTAATAAATATTGAGTTTTGATAATATATTCGAATAACATGGGTAATTAAAAATAAATAATTTTGTAAAAGTCTATTAAAGTATATTTGGCTTCCTCACACAAAAAAGAGTTTATGATACGTAATACAATACACTCTTAATCACCTTTCTGTTAATTTCATTATTGCGACGATATTGGAGTTTTCATTTTAAAATGTAAGCACTTTAGCCAGGATGAAAATGCATATCATAATGTACCGTAGTTATATCTTAAACTTAAATTAAAAAATAATTGTTTTTTGTTTTAAAGCTTTTCGTCATGAGCTTTCATATATAGTGCTTGTGCTTACACATAAATTTTAGCTCTAGGTAAAGTAATAGGTCTCGGAAGATCTTCAATGTCAGTTAAATATTGCATATCCTGTGAAATCATTCTTCGTGTTCTTCTCTTACCGAGCATATAAAAACAAAAGGCGAATAACGAGAGAAATCCTACTAGGAGAAGAACTGATATTGTTATTGTGACGGAGTTCCAAAAGCCTTTTTTGTTTTCGTTAACAAGACTTTCTGTGGTTAAAATATCTGCAGTGGTGCTGTGTGTAGCGATTCCAATATCGTCTGTCGACGTTGCGGTTGTTGTATCTGAAAAATAACAATAATTTATTAGTAAGAGAATTACTTTATCATTAGATATGTAAGCAGGTTTACGGCTAAGTATATAATTAATAAATTAATTCTCATAGAAAAGGTCATAAAAAAAAACAAAGAAAAAAAAAACAGTTGTGTTGAACACAGCTGATGGAATTTCTTAAAATTTTAAATATTTATGAATATTGGGTTTATTTCTACGTATTTGATATAAGTACCTATACTAGATTTACATAAAGTGTGTGTGAGAACTCAAATAACTATTGTTCTGTTATCTTATGTTGTTGTTATCTTTATTACGCTATACGAAGTTTAGCACAATTGCTGTGAATCTGCAAGGCGAAGACGAATAGGCATTTTGTTTAAAAATTAGCCCACTTACAATAAAAACCTATAGCTATACACACTACTTCTATTTAATATTCAATATTTTAACTACGTAAGCAGTTAAATGAAATTGTGCTATTTATAATTTGGGATATTTACCTTGTTTTGCTGTGGTAAAATCAGTGATTTCTTTAGATGTTGATGGTTCGGTAGCACTGTTGATCGTTGTTTTTGTTTGTGGTGGGGTTGGTCCTGTTATAGTCATAGGGGAAAAAGTTGCTACATCTGCAACATCAGTTGATGTACTTATGACTATAGTAGTCGCTACCTGTACTGTACTTGAATCTAAATCAGTTTGTTGTGATGAACCACTGCTTTCAGCACTTGTTAAATCCGTCTGAGCTATCATCGTATTTGTAATTTTTGATGAATTGTCTACATCAGTATATGCTTCTGTAGTTTGGGTGATAGTTATACTTTCTGAAGTAGATGTTTCTGGAACTACTTCGCCAAATGTACTTGAATATATTTCTGTTACTTTTTCTGTCGAATTTGTATTAATTAGCTCCGATTCCGTTTCTGATTCAGTCTCAGTAAGTCCTTGTGATGTGGTTGTGTTGTATACATCGGTATATGCTTCTGTAGTTTTTGCGCTTGTTTCTTTTGCTGTAGTATGAGTAAAAGTTATACTTTCAGAAGTAGAAGTTTCCGAACTTACTTCGCCAAATGTACTTGAATATATTTCCGTTGCTTTTTCTGTCGAACTTGTATCAATTAGCTCCGACTCCGTTTCTGATTCAATATCAGTAAATCTTTGTGAAGTGGTTGTGTTATATACATCAGTATATACTTTTGTAGTTTTCTCGCTTGTTTCTTTTTCCGTAGTATGAGTAAAAGTTATATTTTCTGGCGTAGAAGTTTCTAGACTTACTTCGACAAATGTACTTGAATATATGTCTGTTACTTTTTCTGTCGAATTTGTATTAATTAGCTCCGATTCCGTTTCTGATTCAGTCTCAGTAAGTCCTTGTGATGTGGTTGTATTGTATACATCGGTATATGCTTCTGTAGTTTTCGCGCTTGTTTCTTTTGCTGTAGTATGAGTAAAAGTTATACCTTCAGAAGTAGAAGTTTCCGAACTTACTTCGCCGAATGTACTTGAATATATTTCTGTTGCATTTTCTGTCGAACTTGTATCAGTTAGCTCCGACTCCGTTTCTGATTCAATATCAGTAAATCCTTGTGAAGTTGTTGTATTATATATATCAGTATATGCTTTCGTAGTTCTCTCGCTTGTTTCTTTTTCCGTAGTATCAGTAAAAGATATACTTTCTGAAGTAGAAGTTTCTAGACTTACTTCGCCAAATGTACTTGAATATATGTTTGTTACTTTTTCTGTCGAACTTGTATTAATTAGCTCTGACACCGTTTCTGATGCAGTATTAGTAAGTCCTTGTGATGTGGTTGTGTCTGAATAGGTTGAATCAGATGACGTCATTGTAATTGTGTTCGTCCAGTTTATTTCTGTACTCGTAGCATCTTCAGAGGTTTTTGTAGAAGTAATAATTGAACCTGTTGTTGTCAAAAACTCAGATAAAGTTGTTTCGGTTTCTGTTAGTTTGAACTCGGTCGTACCATTTGTAGAAGTTTCTCCTTGTGTGATTGTTTCAGTACCCAGAGTATTATGTGCGGTTGTTGTACTTGTAGTTGTTTTCCAAAATTCGGTTGTAACGATTTCAGGTACTTCTGTAACGTCTTCCAAAGTAGTTACGGTAGTACTCGTAAGATAGCTTTGTGTTGAGCTATCTGTATTCGGCATACTATGTGACGTAGTTGTTACCGTAGCAAGAGTATCTGTACCAGTGTTTTCTTGTATGGTGCTAGTTATTGTATTCGTCACACCTTCACTAATACTTGTTGATGTAGATGTTAGTTCAGTTATTAAAGTATCAGTAATCGTTTGATAAAACTCAGTAGTAATATCCTGAGTGCTTGTCTTACTAATTGGTGTTGTATAAGTAGAATCGGTTTCCATTGATATGGTGTAAGTGATATCTTGCGAGGTCGTGGCATCATAGATTGTTGTTGATGTTTCGAGAGGAGTACTCATCTCTGTACTTATAGCAATAGTTTGGGATGTTGTTTCAAAATTACTGACACTTTGAGATGTTGTAAATTGTAGGTCTGTTGCTGTAAACTCTGATGTGCTATAAGTGTTTGTCACTTCTAATGGAGTGGTAGTTTCTATGCTAGGCACTTCGGTTTGCGTGGTTGAGTCTGAGCTAGTTGTGTCTTCTGTTTCAGTAATGTATTGCTGAGTAGTGCTTAATGTGTTAGAGTCTGTTTCAGATGTTATTACAGTATCGTTTTTTTCAGATATTGTTGTTTCATGTTCTGTAGTTATTTCCGTGTTAGTAGTTACAAAAATACTAGAAGTTAAATCATGCATGGTTGAACTTTGAACTGTAGGTAAGTCTGGTGTATTTGTTCTTTCCGTAGAATTGAGATCTTGCGTTGCCGTAGGTTCTTTATCTGTATTTTTTGATGTAGTGTAGTTTGATATTTCAGTTGATGTTCCTGTGTCACTATTCGATGTAAGTGTGATTGTAGTTCCATCAGTTGTTGATTCCAATTTTGTAGAATTTTCAGTATCAGGTGAAAATGGTGATGAATTTATCTCAGTGTTAGTACTGGTTACTTCCGAATATGTTTGAAGATTTTCTGGTTGAGTAGGGGTAGAAGAATTATGTTCTTCTGGTACAAAAGTAGTACGTGTATTTAATGTCATCGTACTTTCAGTTTCTTCTGCTGCTTGTGTAGTTTGTTTTGTGATTGTTGGCTTGTTGACTGTTGTAGTCAAATCTTCATAAATAATGCATAACTCTGGATTCGTCAGCGGTGGAACGTAACGAAAAGAATCAATAAGCACCGTAGAAGAAGGTCCTGATATTCCCAAAAAAGTGATCTAAAATCAAAATTTGTCTTTTATTTTTATGTATTATTTAACAACCCCACGTATATTAATTCAATTAATTGAAAACCAAAAAAGATTCAACAAATTTAAATAATGTACTTACATATGCACTGTATGTTCCCCGTCCGGTTAATCTAACTCTTAATGTATGCCAACCATTTACAAAATTGGGGTTCATTGCAGATAGGACTGCAGTTCCCACAGCCGCATCGTTTCCGCCAGGTACAATTTGATTTACTACTATTGATATTTGATCCATATTTGACAAAGACTCCATGAAAATATTTGCTTCTACTGTTCCACCAGACGACACAGCAAATGTAAAGGATGACGTGCAGCTTAAAATATTATTTGGGGTTATAAAAAGTGTGCTACTTGGATGAGGACTTCCAATAGAAAGAGACTCATAGTTTGCAATGTTCCATGTCTTCCTACTAGAACATACATTTTTTTCATTTGTAAAAAGGTTCTCAAAATTTTCTTGAAAATTATATGTTGTACAGTCATCGCCAAACACTACTACATACAGCTGCAAAAAGAAAATTGCAATAACCCACTTACACTTTATCATTTCAGATTTGTTTGAGTATCACACTATATTTGTGGAGATTTATACAAAGTTGCTGGAATAAGTTTTATTATAACCAATATAAATGTTCTTAAGATAATCAATGATCATATAATTTTCACTGTTAACAAATCACATAGTCCCTTGCATGGTCAGGCTGTTTTCATATACCTATAAACACTTTTATAATTTACTTTACTATTTCCGACTGTACCTTTCATGGTATGGAAATTTTTAAAAATAAAGAAAAAACTTCATGCGTATCAACTATACGCCCTATTTCTTTTAATAAAATAAGTTACATTGCAGTTATACTTTAATGTCGGTTATTTGTAAAAAGAAAATCAAATTGATTAAATTATCAGCGGTTCGTTATGATCTAGATAACAATATCGCTGTGAGAATTTGATTGATCATCAGATTGTCTAATTCATATTTATATATTAGTTTCTCGCTTAAAAATTTTTCGTTTTATATATAGATTTTTTTAACTCTACCTTTTATTCTCCAATTTTTGTGCAGGATCTCCTGAAACTATAGATAAGAATGCCGGCACAGGTCCACCATATAATAAATCCAGTGTCTTCTAAATTACGATGGTTTGAATTCTTCCGGATAACGTTATCGATTTTCATATATGTGGCTTGTTTTACCGGAGTGGAAGCGATACCTTGTCCTTGATTACATCACAGCATTGGTATCATGAATTTTTAATTTCTCCTCCTCTTTGATTTAGGGTACTCTTTACCTGACGTTTTTTCAAGACGTCCCTGATTTGGTCTAGAAACGTCCGCCTAGGTCTACCCCTTCCAACACTTTCATTCACACTCGCCTTATACACTTTTTTCGTCAATTGTTCTTCATTCATTCTCTCGACATGGCCAAACCATATTAGCAAACCTTTCTCAATTTTTGTCACTATATCTTCTTTCAGACCACAAAGTTTCCTCATCTCACTATTTATATAAGAAAATATATAAGAAATTTCCTAGCCTGCGATTTCGTTCGCATGGAATAAGTACTTTTGATATAATACTTTAACTGTCACGGGGCTAGAAAGACACCATTTTGTGATAAAAACATTCGGTTCGTCATTTAATCAGGCAAACTAACGAATGTACCAATAGACGGACACAAACGAAACTCCGGCTGAAACCACAAACGAACCAAGAAAAAAATACAGGGTAAGTTTTCAAATTGAATGTGATTTATGGGCAATAACTTTTTTGCCTACCGATCGACCCTTACAAATATGAATGTGCGCAGTAAAATCAGTTATAATAATCATTACATTGCATTACCACGCATTTCGAATTTAAAAGATAAAATGAAATTTTTTAAATTAAATTTTCTTCAGCATTTGTCTATATTACTTATTTTGAACCTTCTCAGCGGCCGGTTATTGCAAAATAACCCTGTATAATCTGTTTTTGTAATACTACATTTGACATTTGTGGAATGTTGTTAAAATCTGTGGCGGAGGTCTATGATTAGCAGCGGATTTTGATAGGCATAAATGATGATGAAGATAATGTGACATTGGTAATGAATTCTCGTTGAATGTCGGTGAGATTTGATATTTGTGCCTGATGAAAACTGCACTCAGTCAAAGAAGGAACAGTTGTTTAAAGTTCACCGTTCCTATATGAACCGACTTTACATATGAGGCAGAAAATTTGTGTGGCTGCGAAGAGTTCCCAAAGAAAGTGTGAAGTTGTGATATTATAACAATATAGTACAATGCGGTGCTAACGTGGTGGGCCATTTAAGATTTGGAGTTTGAACCGGCTATAAAAAACAAATGTGTATTTTTTTAAAGTTTTGAGTTTATTAGAAACATTGAACTTTTCCATTTAGGAATGGAAGACAACATCATTCAATGACCGCCACGGTTAGCTAGCCTTACGATATTCCCCATTCGATCAGTTTAATTTTTCAGTAGATCTTCGATTGCTTGGGCATCTAATTCGTCAATGCCAACTTCGATTTCATGTTTGAAGTCGTCATTCGTCTCTGTATGGTTAGCGTAATACTTATTTTTAACGGCTCCAAACAAAAAAAAATCCAACGGAGTCAAATCGCAGCTTCGGGGCGGCCAATTGACATCAGAATTTCGGCTGATTATGCGATTTTCGAAAACAGTGGGCAAAGATCGAATGCTACGATAGCTGTGTAGCACGTTGCGCCATGTTGAAAGCAAATGTCGTCTATGTTATCCTCTTCAATTTTGGGTAACAAAAAATCGCTTAGCATGGCGCGGTAGTGATCGCCATTTACTGTAACGCCTTGCTCATTTTTGAAGAAACATCCCAATAATGCCGCCAGACCAAAATTCACACCTGACAGACACTCGTTGTAGATGCATTGGTTTTTCCACGATGACGTGTGAATTTTCTGAAACTCAGTTACGTAAATTTTGCTAATTTGACGTATTCTCCAAGGTTGAAATTAGCTTCATCTGAAAAGATGATCTTTCGATAAAAATGCTCATCTTAGTTCAAGCCTTCAACAGCTCTTGTACGTGATACAGAGGTCTTTATGTATACTCTTCTCAAAGAAGTGCGTAAAATGTTCAATTCTTGAGAACTATGACGAGTTGATGTTGATGGTGGTCCACGCACACTCTGAGCAATTGGATGAGCACACTGGATGAGTATGTACACGAGTTGTTTTATCCAACAATGATCATTCATTTCATGAATTCGCTTCACAAGTTGATCCACAAACTGCGTTTAATGCGTAAAACTGTAAGAAATTTACTAAACTTTATTTAAAGTTTAGTAAATTTCTTACAGTTTGCGTAGAAGACTCACCACTTTGGGAATAAGTTTTTAATATTTTCCAACATTTTTCATTTGAAAAGCGACCCATTTCACAAAATAAATGTCAAACATTAAACTAACTTTCTATTAACATCGGAAATGTGATCAAACCTTCCAATCTCAAAATAACCTAGCTTTTATAAACAAAATTGCCGTAATTTCTAATTTGGCAATCGCCAGTCAAAAATAAAACTAAACTCAATTTAAGAAAGTCATTTCACCTTTAATGTACGGACCCTAAATGAGTTTTTTTTATATGATATGTGACAAACGAGCACACAGTCCACCTGATGGTAAGTCGATTAAGAATCAAAATGCAGACGCGTTGACACCACTGAGGACTAAGATAGAATGCCTCTTTCCAGTAATAAGGGTCTCCGGTTCTCTACACTCACCATACGAAACATAGTAACATTAAGCTGCTATTTAACGCTGGTATTCTGTGAGAGCATGGTCCTTCCCCGGTCGAGCCGACCCATTCGTGCAACAACCATAACATAGTTGCAGCGTAGCTACCACGAAAGTTATTTGGTTTCCCGTCGAACTGTTGTTCCTGCACCTGGTCTTTCCCCAATAGTATCGGATTGCCGTCCCATCTAATTATGAGTGTGAGAAAATAGATAGTGCATCTATGTTTGCACACACACTCGTGCACTATAATGCTGTTGCTGAAATGCAGATGGTATGGCTAGCATCTATTGAGACTGGCCCTCATAACAGAAATGCGGTCCGACTTAGGAGGAATCGAAAAAATTTTTTTATATGTAAATTTTTTTATATTTTTCTATCGACTTCAAAAAGGACGAGGTACTCAATTCGACTGTATGTTCTTTTTTATGTGTGTTACCTCATTTTTTTTTCTAAGTGAACCGACTACGATGATTCTTTTTTTTATTTGAAAGTTGGTACTTCTCATGTAGTCTCATATAATTTGATCAAGGTCTGACCTGTAGTTTTTGAATTATCCTAAATAATATGTATTGAAATCGCTTGTAAAAATTTTTTAATTTTAATTTTTTTGTTAACAGGTTCTTTTTTCGTTAATGTTACTGCCCTATCACTTTACCAATTTTCATTATGTATATATTTCATTAAACTTATGAAAACATGTGCAAATAGGTCGTATTCTGTCGCAAATGGATGATAAATTTGAATATTGCCATGTGCGTTTGTTTTCCGTCTACTCGATCTGTCCGATTCGACGCAAGGAGCCCCGCGGCCGCTCTTTTACCTGAAGTTGGGTATTGGCATTTCTTCGCTTTCAAGATTAACTGGCATTCAAAACACCGAAAACACGTCCACCGTTGAGCAACGTTGCGGCGATGCCCGAGGAACCTACAACAATAAACATGAATTATCTACTAATAAATTATATTACGGTAAGACTGGTAAGACATGCAGGAAGTCGATGAAGGCAGGTGGCTTAGGACCGTTCTCTGTGGCATTCCTTAAGGGAAACCTATGTTCAGCGGTGGAATTGTGAAGGGTTGTAATGATAATGACGATGATGAAATTACATTACTACTATTAATTACATTTTATAACAATTTAGCTTATAACAACCCCAATACATTTATACAGCCTAAATACGTCCCACTGCAGTGCATAGTGCGTGTTCGCGGACTTCACATGTCTTCGAAAAAATTTTGTTCTTATTTCTCTTACATGCAGATTTCCTCATCATGTTTTCCTTCAACGCCATGAACGTGGTAAATCAGCACTTAAAATTGCAATTAACATACATATTTGCCTGTGTATAAATTAAAGCCGCATGTATTAAGCATTCTTAAGTAGAAAGGGTAATATTATAAAATAGACGATTATTTAAAAAATAAAAATGCGCGGACATAATTAGCATAGACTTTTTCAGACTTATTTATTTAATATGATAAATTTTTTTAAAGATAAAACTAACAACTTAGGGAGAAAAATATCAATGCTACTGTATTTTTTAATGATTGTTACATATAATTTCACAGTAGTCTGCATATCTACCAGATACGATTACAATTGAAATTTGTTTATTTATTTGTGAAGACATAATTTTATTTCCTTTCCCCCCGGACCGCGAAAGCGAACAGATGTGTTGTTCTCCGTGATTGTTGTTTTTATATATAAAATAATTCTTCAAAAAGTTTCTCAAAAATAAACTAAAAAATCCGTGCATGTACCAAGGCAACATACCCGTAACATAGTACCATCCTGCTTCATCTAAGAGATAAGCCCGCCAGCGTGTATACATCTGCTGCATAATTTTTGACTCCACCCACCGGCTTTGCTCAAAAAGCGCCTGCTATTACAAAATAGCTAATCTGCAGAAAATTTTTGCTTTGCTCAACGTAATTAAAAATAAACATGCTTCGTTCACCTAATAAAGCAGGGTCAGACTCCGATATCTCCAAACTACCGAAAACCCCTTCTTCGTTTGCGATTTCAAGACAAAAAAGACGATGAACTCTCAAGGGATGACTTTATTTCGTTCAAGGAAGAATCTGATTACGACAACAAACCATCTAAAATGAAAAATAGTCTTATAAATATCAAGAAGATAAATACAGACAAAAAAGTCTGAATTTATATCCCTGAAATATGTGTATTACATTGTAAAGATAACCATAAATACATAATGTATTGTCTGTGTATGTCTTTAAAAGAAAAAGTCGAGGAACTCTATCGAAACAGCAGAAGAAATGGCATAAAAATACGTAATATTCCTGAAAAAGAAAAAGAAAACAAAGATGATTTAACGCAATTAGTGATGTACCTTTCGAAAACATTGTGACTCATAACTTAAAAAATATCGTCCAGAAATAGTACACTTAAACCGTGATAGAAGGCTTATTAAGGTGTATGAGAAATAGAGATTCAATGCATAGAAAATTAAAAAAGTATCCTAATAACTTAACGCTGTCTATCACTTATAAGCGGTATGGAAACTTCTGCACTAAAATTTTAAAGAAAGCAAAAACAGATTATGATGCTCAAGAAATAATGAAAGCAGGTAAAACACTAAAGTAATTTAGGATACTATCAAAAAGTAACAAATACACACCACAATAAACAAGCATCATGTCAGTTAGTTACACAAGCAATGTTTCTAAAGCAATCATGTGATAATGTTAACAAATTTTTGTTGATATTGGAAAGGAGCTTGCGGATAATTTAATTTGGGGGGCGAAGCTGCTCGCGTCCGTAGGAAATACTTGAAACCTGACACCCTACACGTGCCCCCTGGGTAGTGCTAAACGAGCATCACCAATTCCGGTGGTAGGTTTCGGCCGCTGGCTTTTCGGTTACCATCCACCAATGCAAAGTCTTGCCGCCAAATGATTTTGTCGTGTTCCGGCGTGATGCTTGGTGAAGCCATATGGCGAATGGGTCTGAACAGTAGCGTTGTGTATGTAAACCGGGTACGAAGCGTCAGTTGTTGCTGTGTCGGGTGCTTGGTCGTGGAGGGTAGCGGGATCCGAAGCACGGTGTTCCGCTGGCCGACCGCAGGTAGTTGGGGGCCCAATTAGTGAATTAGCTACTCATGAAAGGCTGCCCCGCCAACTGGCGAAAAATCCCAGGGTGGCCCCATCGTGCCGGTTAGCGACCGGGCGAGAGGACCCGATGGCAATCTCTGGGGGAGGGGGGGGGGGGGTTCGGGCGTCCCCGCAGTCTCCAGATCAAGCTCCCATGGGCACAATAACTTTGATAGTATCGTTTGGTTGCTAATGCAACGCCTCGCTCAACTGCCATTCTCCATCCTTATTCACTCTCAACACTTAATATGTCCATAAAAAAGAAAAGTAGTGTTAAACAGCGGTTGCACGTCCTCTCACTAAAAGTGCACCTCACTAATATTCGAGGATTGCACTCTAATCTCAGCGCAGTCCATCACCATCTTGAGACAGAAAAGCCGCACCTACTTTTCTTGACAGAGACGCAAATTGGATGTCCATTGAGTGCGGCGTACCTTGACATTCCTGGATTCTCCCTGGAGCACAAATTCCATCCACGTGCCGGAGTATGTGTGTACGTCCGCAATGACATCTGCTTCCAGCGTCTCTGTCACATTGAAGAACCTACTTTTTCAACAATCTGGGTGATGGTAGATACAGGTATTGATAAAATCCTTTATGCCTGTGTCTATCGATCGCACAGCGGTGACCAGGAGACAACACGATTATTTGATCATCTTAGTGAGGCTGCTGACGTGGCCCTGAATCGGTACCCTACTGCACAGTTGGTCTTTCTGGGGGACTTTAACACTTGTCACCAAGACTGGCTGTTCCCATACCAAAAGAACGTCCATGCTGGAAGAGAAGCGTGGAATTTTGCTTTGACGCTAGGCCTTTCTCAGATGGTAAAGGTAGCGACTAGGGTACCCGATGTAGACGGTCACACAGCAAATTGCTTGGACTTTCTGCTGACTACCGAACCAGACAGATATGAAGTACATGTTACTTCTCCTTTGGGTACATCTGACCACTGTCTGGTGAAATCTGTATCGTCATATTCTCCACCTGATTACGAGTCCCAAGGTGTTCGACGAATATGGCGGTATAAGTCAGCTGATTTGGATGAGATGCGACACTTTTTTGCATGTTATCCTTGGCGAGAGGTTTGTTTCTCTTCTGCGGATCCGTCGAGCTGCGCGGTTGCGATAACGGCTGTGTTGTGTCAAGCTATGGAGTACTTTATCCCCTTCTCTGACGCTTCCACTGGTAGCAATGCTCGCCCATGGTTTAATGCTGAATGCGCCCAAGTTGAAAAGCGCAAGCATTTAGCTTACATATCCTGGGTTGACGCTCGAAACCACAAAGCTCCGGATATTAGCTCCAAGAAGAGAACTTTTAACCAGACCGCCAAGTCCTACAAAAAAGCATTACGGAAAGCTACGCTCGACTGCATTAAACATATTGGCGCAAAACTCTCTGCCAGATCATCCGGCACTAGAGCTTTTTGGTCTCTCGCCAAAGCAGTTGAGACAAACTTCTGTCGGCCTACACTGCCTCCGTTGGTAAAACCGGATTGCACACTGGCGTATACGGCTAAGGAGAAAGCGGACTTATTCGCGTCTCTCTTTGCCTACAATTCACGTCTGGACAGTGGCAACAACGTTCCACCAAAATTACCTCTTTGCGGGACCTCTACGTTGGAGATTCGTGTAATGAATAAGGAGGTTCTTAAAATCTTGCGGTGTCTAGACGTGAATAAAGCTAGTGAACCAGATGGTATACCAGCTATAGTCCTAAAGGCATGTGCAAACCGTGTCTCCTGTGTTGACACGCCCGTTCCGCCTCTCATTTAGCACTGGAATAGTGCCAAAATCCTGGAAGCTGGCCAACGTGCAGCCTGTTCCAAAAAATAAAGGCAGCCGCGCTGACCCTGCCAATTATCGTCCAATCTCAACCTCCTACTCCTCCATACTCTGCAAGATTATGGAGCGTATATTGAATGCCCGCATAATGGCATACCTAGAACAGAATGACCTCCTTAGTGACCGGCAATATGGGTTTCGCCGAAATCGGTCAGCTGGGGACCTTCTAGCGTATGCCACACACGTATGGGGCGAGGCACTCGAGAACAGTGGGGAAGCACTTGCTGTTTCCCTTGATGTCTCGAAGACCTTTGACAGAGTTTGGCACACTAGCCTTTTGGGTAAGCTTCCAGCGTACGGCTTACCCGTTTCTGTCTGATTGAATGAGTAAAGGACTTTCTGAGTGAACAGTCTCTCCGAGTCGTCGTCAATGGCTGCTCATCCGATCCTATGGCGACTAACGCCGGTGTTCCTCAGGGGTCCGTTCTCTCCGCAACTCTCTTCCTGTTGCATATTAATGATCTGCTTATGCCCGGTATCTATGGGTATGCAGACGATAGCACAGTTGTTGAGAGATACCAACCAAGTCCTCGGGCCAGTCGGGATCAAATCCAGTCCGAAAGAGAAGCTATGATAGAGCGTGTGAATCTCACATTACAGACAGTCTCCGATCCAATCTTTTACATGTATTTCTTCTTTTGTTCTTGAAAAACCTAATATCGATGAAGTAATTTCAATAATAAAATGTTTAATGTTGCTACCGGATGGAATGGCATATCTGCTGCTATACTAAAAAGATACTCTGCTACACTAGCACCTGTGCTAAGCCATATATTCAATCTCTGTTTTGAAAATGCTATTTTTCCAAATTCTTTAAAAAAGTCTATAATACATTCCATCTTCAAGGGTGGTGACGGGACTTTAGTTACTAACTACCGTCCTATTGCTATTCTACCTGCCTCATCTGAAGTACTAGAACGTTTAGTAAACGACAGACCATTATCTTGAACACTTTAAATTAATTTCACCTCAACAATTCGAATTTCGTAAAAATAAATCAACTTCTGATGCAGTTCAACGTGGTAGAGCCATGCTGCAACTATATTAGTAGTATAGTTGTAGCATGAATGGGTCGGCTCGACCGAGGAAGGACCACGCTTTCACAGAATACCAGCGTAAAATAGCAGCTTAACGCTGCTGTGTTTCGGATGGTGAGTGTAGAGAACCGGAGACCATTTTTAATGGAAACGAGGCATTCCATCTTAGTCCTCACGGGTGACAACGCATCTGCATTTTGATTTGTAGTAGAGGATAGATGTAGATGTCTATGGGCCGCAGCAACCACTCAACATCAGATGGACTGTGTGCTCGTTTGTCATCCTTATCCTATAAAAAAAGTTAATCTAAATAGTCATAAGAAAGTTCTAACAATATTTCTAGATCAGCAAAAGCCTTTGACACAATTCCTGTTCCCACCCTTTTGGCCAAGTTGGAAAAAATGGGTGTCAGAGGTTTACAGTTAGACTTTTTCAGAAGTTATCTTACAAATCAAACTCAAAAGGTTAAAATATCCGACTGCGTCGGTGACAAACTCCTTGTTTTCTATATCATCCCCCAGGGAAGTATTCATGGCCCGACTCTATTTCTTGTTTTAATAAATGACTTGAATGTGAAGATTGCACATCTTCACGTTGATAACGCAAAAATCGTCTCTTTTGCAGAAGAAACAGCTATTGCTTCCTATGCAACATCTTAGAAAGATCTTGAAAGTAAATCACAACGCAGTTTCAATCAAATACATAATTGGATTTTATCTCACACTCTTACTCTTAATACTTCCAAAATTTATAAATTACTCTATCAGTCCCACCTCGCAATCAAATATTCCCATCAAGTTGAAAGCTCACTCTTGTTCTCATCAGTCTTCCTCTTGTCTGTGTCCACAGATAAATTCTATAGATAATATAAAGTTTCTCGGTATTATACTAGATAAACACCTTAATTTTAATATGCATATAAATCTCTTAACATGTAAGGTTCGCAAATGAATATATGTTTTTAAACACTCCGATATGACGCACATTCAATAATTATACGCAACGTTTATTACGCTTTATGTCCGTCTGTAATAGCGTATTGCATTTCTTGATTAGGTAGTGTTGCAAGAAAAATATTAAAACCAATTGCTTGCACAGAGCTATCTTAAAGGTTGCTACTTTTAAACCAATGTTATTTGCGAATGTTTAACTACATATATCAAAATTGCGCTGTGCTTATTGTGAGGCAGCTCTTTATACTGCACACAGTATTACTTCAGCATATTAAGACTCCTTTCATTGAAATTACAAAACGTCTTAAAGACAAAGTATGCACACTTCCACTAGTCGATTTTTCATTTATAAAACGCACACGCACACGCACATGCACTCGAACACGCACACGCGCACGCACACGCACAGGCACACGCACATGCACACGCACACGCAAACGCGCGCGTACACGCACGCACACACACGCACACGCACACACACACACACACACACACACAGAGAGAGAGAGAGATCAGTGTATTGTCTTTTTAAAATCTTATTTCTTTTCCCGGTAAAATTTAAATTAATTTAAACAATACAAATATGTATTCCTAATCAAAAGGGGAGATAGGTCTGTATCTCCTAAATACAGGTTACTAAGTAACCTAGCTGGGCGACTCAGGATTCTACCCATTTCAAATTGGAATTGGATTAAATTGTGGGGTTCCCCATACTTAGAAATGAAACTCAAAACATTTTTTTCATCAAAACCATACGTGTGGGGTATCATCTATGTGTAGGTCTTCAAAAATGATATTGAGGTTTCTCATATCATATTTTTTAACTGAATAGTTTGCGCGAGAGACACTTCCAAAGTGAATGATAAAACTAAAAAAAATATATGATGTACATTACCACGTAAACTTCCACCGAAAATTGGTTTCAACGAGATCTAGTAAGTAGTTTTTTTTAATGCGTCATAAATCGTAAACTGCAATTTACCTTCCATTCAATCAACTCAAATATAAAATAAAAAAAAAACACTATTATTAAAACATCGATCAAAGTTATAACGAACTACAAGAACTTTTATTTTATGTTATTTGCTGCTACGGAACCCTTCATGGGCGAGTCCGACTCGCACTTCATCATTCATTTCATCATTACAGCCCTTCACAAGTCAACTGCTGAACATAGGCGTTTTGCCAGTGATGATTTATGGATCTGAGACGTGGTCCTTCACTACTAGCCATATGAGGACGCTCAAGGTCGCTCAGAGCTATGGAAAGGGATATTTTCGGCGTTTCTCTGCGTGATAAACTAAGAAATGAGGATATCCGCAGTAGAACTAGAGTGACCGATATAGCCTAATGGATTGGTAAGCTGAAGTGGCAATGGGCTGGCCATATATTTCGATGAACCGACAATCGATGGGGAAAATAGGTTCTCGAGTGGCGGCCTCGTACCGTTGGACGAAGTGTAGGGCGTCCCCTCACTAGATGAAGTGACGACCTGGTAAGACATGCAGGAAGTCGATGGATGCAGGTGGCTCAGGACCGTGCTTTGTGGCATTCCTTGGGGGAGGTCTATGTTCAGCAGTGGACTTGTTAAGGGCTGTAATGATGATAATGTATTTAAATGACATACTTTTTGAAAATGAATTTGGTAATAAAGAAATATTTAAAAGGAAGTTGATAGGGTTGATAGGGATGTTTGAAGGATACTTACTTTAATTTTATGATAACTAACGTATAATACGTCTAATAGTTAATATTGTCTAAATTAAAATAGTCGATTTAATTAATATTTAAATGTATAATTATTAATAAGTACAAAGATAATTTTTTTTTTCTATTTTAAGTTATAACCCAAGATTAATATATTCTATAGGTCTTTACATATGAAATTAGCGTTTCTTATGAAATAAGATTGTTTGTTATCCCAAATAAAGAGAAAAAAAAGTTAACGTAATTTTTTATATATTTTTTTTTTATAGAATAGGGGGCAAACGAGCATGCGGCTCACCTGATGGTAAGTGACTACCGCCGCCCATGAACAACCGCAACACCAGGGGAATTGCAGATGCGTTGCCGACCTTTTAGAAAGGTGTAAGCTCTTTTCTTGAAGGTTCCTAAGTCGTATCGGTCCGGAAAATTCGCTGGTGATAATTTATTCCACAAGGAAGTCGTGCGAGGGAGAAAACTTCTTCTAAATCGCACAGTCGTGGACCACCAATCATCCAGATGGTATGGATGGTAACGCGAGTTTTGTCGCGATGTGCGATGGTGAAATTGAGCGGCTGGAATTAGTCCGAACAATTCCTCAGAGCACTCCCCGTGATAAATGCGATAAAATACGCAAAGAGATGCAACATCTCTACGCAGTGCCAGTGTATCGACCCGATCAGAAATAACTCGGTCGTCGACGATTCGAACCGCTCTGCGCTGGATGCGGTCAAGTGGAAGGAGCTGGCACTGGGGTGCCCCGGCCCAGAGATGAGAACAGTATTCCATGTGGGGCCGACCTTGCGCTTTATAAAGTTGCAAGCGATGTGCCGGCATGAAATACTGTCTCGCTCTGCTGAGCACGCCAAGCTTTTTAGAGGCCAATTTGGCCTTCCCTTCCAAGTGACCACGAAACTGCACACTATTCGATATGTCGACGCCAAGGATTCCGATACTGGCTGAGGCAGTAAGGGGAGTGCCTTGAAACTGAGGAGATACGACAAAGGGGTTCTTTTTAGCGGTAAACGCGCAAACTTGTGTCTTCTGGGGATTGAACTGGACTAGATTTAGTCGCCCCCAATCCGAGACTTTGTTAAGCAAAGACTCGACTTCAGACACAAGTTTGTCCCGGTACTCGGCGACGTTTTCCCGAGAAATATTGGCACGGCCGGTATATAAGGCATCACCAGTGCTGTCGTCCGCATAGCAATGAATGCTGCCAGTTAGCAACATATCATTGATATGCAGGAGAAACAGCGTTGGTGATAGCAGGCAGCCTTGTGGAACACCAGCGTTGATAGGCTTGAAATCAGAGCATTCACCGTCTACTACGACCTTGATGCTCCGATCAGCAAGGAAACTGGTGATCCATTTGCACAATTTCTCGGGAAGCCCATAGGAAGGAAGCTTCGAAAGAAGCGCTTTGTGCCAGACCCGATCAAAGGCCTTCGCTACGTCCAAACTAACGGCTAATGCCTCCCCCTTGGACTCTACTGCCTCCGCCCATCTATGAGTTAAGTAGACTAGAAGATCACCAGCTGATCGACCCCGACGAAAACCGTACTGGCGGTCACTAATCAGCTGGTGATCCTCAAGGTACCTCATGAGCTGGCAGTTTATAATGGCTTCCATTATTTTGGAGAACAAGGAGGTGATGGCGATAGGCCTGTAGTTGGACGGGTCTGAGCGGTCGCCTTTTTTAGGGATCGGGTGCACCAAAGCTGTCTTGAGTCTTGAGTTCGGGACTACGCCTTGGGAGTAGGAGTACCGGAAAAGACGCGTTAAAACCGGTGCCAACTCCGGAGCACACGTCTTCAGCACAATGGGAGGGACTCCATCGGGCCCACTCGACTTGTTGATGTCCAGGGAGAAGAGTGCTTTGCGGACCGAGCGCTGAGTAAATCGCACATCCGGCATGGAGCACTCACATCGCGGGATGGTCGGCGGTGTGTTCCCCCCGTCATCTAGAGTCGAGTTGGACGCAAAAAGAGAGCTCAACAGATCGGCTTTCTCCTTTGCGGCATGGGCCAGTGAGTCGTCCTCTCTGTGCAGAGATGGAAGAGATGGCTGACAGAAGTTCCCTTGGACAGCCTTGGCGAGAGACCAGAATGCACGGGTTCCCGAAGGAAGGCGAACTAGCTTCTCGCCAATTCTGCCGATGTGCTCAGACCTTGCCTTGGCAATGACGCTTTTGAAGGACCTGGAGGCGGAATTATACTTCTTTTTTAATGCGCTGGTGTTAACATCCCGAGACGTTGATGCGTCAGCCCAGGCCTGGTAGCACTCCTGCTTATAGCGTGATGCTATTTTACAGGAGCGACCAAACCATGGCTGGGATCTGCCTACGATGGGCACCACAGAGGATGGAATAAAAAGTTCCATACCCTGAAGTACCACATCAGCAACAGAATCGGCAACAACGCTGGGATCTTTCGGCGAGAAGCAAACCCGCCCCCAAGGGTAGGATGCAAAAAAAGACCGCATCCCGTCCCAATCAGCTGACCTATAGTGCCAAACACGGCGGCAAGCTGTAGATCGCAACTGCGATTGGAGCGTGAGTGGGACCGTACTCCGGATCAGACAATGGTCCGAAGAGCCCAGAGGGGCATCGACGGAGACCTGATATCCGTCCGGATGAGAGGTCAGCAGAAGGTCCAACAGGGAAGGTACATGGTCTTCCACATCTCGGATCCGCGTAGGCGAAGTAACCAGTTGTGTTAGACCATATGCCAAAGCAAAGTCATAGACAGATCTACCCGCATGATCGGTTAAACGAGAACCAAGCCATTCAGCGTGGTGGGCGTTGAAATCACCGAGTATCACGATCTCTGCGGATGGGACCTGTTGAAGTTTATATTTTATTTCTATTAATCAAAGTAATTACTCATGTTATTGATGCATCTTTGCTAACGCAGTAGCAGTTTATTGATGTCCTTCTTGGAGAAATCAGCTGGGGGAATCAAATTCTTCAAAGGCATTTTGTACTGCCTGTACTTGTATTGTAGTCTGTAGGCGCAAGGTCTGGTGAGTACGGCAGATGACGGAGAGCTTTCAACCCCAGCCCTTGTAACTTGAAGACCGTCTGTTGTGCAGTATGATGTCGTGTGTTGTCGTGCAGGAGTAGCGGGGAGGAGGGATTGACCAAAGTTTGTTGGAGACGTGCGAGATTTTCAATCATTGTGTTCAGTTTTTCACAATATTTTTATTTATTTATTTATTTATTCATTTGTTCTTTATTGCATTCCTTAATCTAAAAGAATAAAAAGGGTGGACTTAATGCCTTGATGCATTCTCTACCAGGCAATCCATGTCAATCCAGTCAACCCCAATAAAACACATCTGCAGTAATGCTCACCCCGTTTGGTAAGAAGCTGTGATGAATTACACCGGCGCTAGACCACCAAACAGTGACTACCACTTCTGTCGGGCTAAGTTTTCATTCAGGGCATTGTTTAGGTACTGAAACAGGATTAAAATAATGCGGTTCTATAGTGCAAGGCACGTCTCAACGCGTACTTCGCGCTAACAATCATTAAGTTTTATACGTGGTAGAGCAATGCTGCAGCTATATTAGTAATATAGTTGCAGCACGAATGGGTCGGCTCGACCGGAAAAGGACCACGCTCTCACAGAATACCAGCGTAAAATGGCAGCTTGACGCTGCTGTGTTTCGTATGGTTTGTGTAGAGAACCAGAGACCCATTTTACTGGAAAAGAGGCATGCCATCTTAGTCCTCACGGATGACGACGCATCTGCATTTAGATTCTTTATTGAGGATAAATATAGATGTGTATGGGCCACAGCAACCACTTACAATCGGATGGAATGTGTGCTCGATTGTGACCCTATCCTATAAAAAGAAAATTAAGTTCATTGGGCACCCATTTGTCAAGCTTTTTCACCTTTCAAATTTGACGTAGATGGACCAAAATTGTTTTGATGCTAACGTTGAAAGGTGCTACTAATTTTTCCGTAGATTGAGTATCATCACTTTCCACAATTGTCTTTAAGTCGTCATTGTCAACTTAAGTTTTTGGACAACCACGGGGTTCAATTTCCAGGTCAAAATTTCCAGAACACATTCAGGCAAACCAATAACAGGGAGTGTGTCCGTTTGTAGTATTTGCTCCGTGTAGAAAACATAGCGTAGTTGATGTTGCGTGGCGTGCCACTTGTACCGCATTCCTACCACGAACCAACTCATATTACATAATTACTCGATCCATGATGATGAAAAAGATTCAAATGTGATGAAAACTTAACGCTAATTAATAAACATATGACTATGAAATATCTTATTATCGTCACATATATAAAATTAATTTAATATTAGAATACTTAGCCAAACAAAAATGATTTTGATTTGAAATGATTAGAACTGCAGAACGGCAATTTCATTGGTAAGACAAGGTGAAGACCTATTATTAATTATAGTAGCATAGAATAGAATAGAATAATTTTTATTAAATATAGGTTATGTTACATGTAATTCTTATTTTAAGTAATTTTTAGTTTTACCACTCGTTCGGAATAAGATTTTTTTTACTTTTACTACTGTTAGCTACATAGAATGTAAGTAGTTGATGTATTAGCCAGTAAACTGCCCTTTAGTATTGCGAAAGTAGTATGAGAAGCAACCAATTGTATTTTTGTGTAATAAATAAAACATTAAAAAACATATATTAAAAAAGTTTAGTGGAAGAGTTAAAAATATTAATAAGGTTCACCGCCACCAGTTCCTTATTTATCTTTTTTAATTTATTTTAAGCAAAAATTAACGAAGTAGGTATTTTTAATAAAATGCGTTAAAATGTATTGCATCTAACACTGTTTTAGTGTCCACTGCTAATCATAGGAGTAGTTAGTTTGTACTATTTCTGGCTCACTGAGTTAGAACTGGTAGAACTCACCATATTCAGCTCTCATCAGTTGAGCATGTCCCGAATCCCGAATCTGCGATCCGTTTTGCGTAGGATGAGCGATTCCGGAGATGTGCAGATCAATTAACTAATATCTAATTGATATCCGGTGAGACTGCACCCTCATTAGCATTCCATTATTCAGCCTTTCCTCTTATCTATTATTCCTTGTACACCGTCATTACCGCTCTTATCTATTACTCGTTGTACACACTGCTACTGTATTATATATATATATATATATATATATATATATATATATATATATATATATATATATATATATATATATATATATATATATATATATACTTTTTTGTTCATTACTACTACGCTATTCTGAATCATCAATAAAACACATTCTTTAATTTTGTTACAATTTTTATTTCCAAAATGTTATTGCTTAATATCTATAAAATAGGAGCGAAACATCTCATCCACTAAAATATCGTTGTACAGTGTGTTCCATGTAAATATGTTCGTAAAACTATGCATTGAACATCCCTGAAACTTATATAGCAAATACATTAAGCAATATTTTTTCAAAGGATGGGGGGCAAACAAGCACGCGGCTCACCAGATGGCAAGTGACTACCGCTGCCCATGAAAAACTGCTACACCAAGGGAATCAGGGGAATCACAGATGCGTTGCCGGACTTTTAAAAAGGAGTAGGCTCTTTTCTTGAAGGTCGCTAAGTCGTCCGGCCCGGAAAAATTGCAGGTGGTAATCGATTCCACAAGAAAGTTGTGTGAGGAAGAAAACGTCTTCTAAATCGTATAGTGGTGGACCACCAATAATCCAGATGGTGTGGATGGTATAATGAGTTCTGCCGCGATGTGCGTTCGTAAAATTTGGCGGTTGGGATTAATCCGAACAATTCCTAAGAGCACTCCCCGTGGTAAATACGAAAGAAAATGCAAAGGGATGCATCATCTCTTCGCAGCACCAATGAATCGAGCCGATCGGAAAAGACTCGGTCGTCAACGTTTCGAGCCGCTTTGCGCTGGATGCGGTCAAGTGGAAGGAGCTGGCACTGGGGAGCTCTAGCCCAGAGATGGGAACATTATTCCACGTGAGGCCGAACCTGCGCCTTGTTAAGTTGCAGGCGTTGTGCAGCATGTACCGTTCTGCTGAGCACGCCAAGCGTTTTGGAGGTCAATTTGGTCTTCTCTTCCAAGTGATCACGAAACTGCATATTCCACTCATTTTGAACCCTATCAATATTCCAGTCCCATCTTTTACGATTCGTTTTTAAAAACTCTAGATGATATCGTGCAGGTGATCGTCCATTTGAATCAAAATACTGACCGATTTATATCAGTGTAAAAATCATCTGTAAATATATGATATATGAAACTATCCGTATCTGTATGCAATAATTTGATTTTACTAAACTTTTTAATCATTTTTTCATTATAATCATAATGAAAATCATATATTAATGTATTTGAAATATCTAAAAAATAAAACCCTAAATATATAAGTTTGTTATATATTAACTTAGTTTTTCGCAACTGAACCGCAACTAGGTCTTCCGAAAATATTGAAAGACTATGAAATTGTGTTTTAGCGATTAGATCTTGAACACCTAAAGCTTTACTCTGGTTCTCTCAGTGTATAACTGATTTTATGTTAACCCTTTTTTCAATATTCTTCATAGTCTTACCAAAAGACTGAATTATTCATTAATTTATCAATTTTTTTTTCAAAATCAGAATTAACTACCGTTCTTAAATTTGTATTTAGTTAATTTTATCTGTATTTAGGGCATCAAGGAAAGTCCGAATGTAAATTATGAAGTTCATCTAAATATTCCAAATCAACTTCTAAAATAAAACCGAAGTCCGATGTAAAATCTGTATTCGAATTTACCCATTCAAATCCACTAGTAGGAAGATATTGAGATATAGCTCAAACATATAAATTGTTGGCATCAAAAATGTGATATATGAATTTGGTTTCCCTGCATCATAATCCCCCATGTATTTGTTATTAGCTTTAGCATAACGATTACTACATTAAGATACACCACTAATGATCTTATAAATGCAATTTTCTCATAATCTGTTGAAAGTTCTAATTCTATTTTAGCATTGTATCCCAACTTAAACCGGGAGCTGTGTAGTAATGGGCAGGGTCTAAACCATGAGTATAAATACATAGCTTTCTAAAGTTTTCAAATACATCGGATAAAAGTAAAACGTGTGTTCTTAAATACATGTTTGAATAATCTAGCATATTACAACACCAAAAGTGTTCCCAAACATCTTTAGCATAATTGTAATCATCATTTAAAATTTGGGAATCTGTGAGCGAGCTATTTTATTATGAGCGAAAATTGTTGATCAGGGAGCGAATTTAGTTTTAAACTATCATAATTAGTCATAAATTCATATGGATAAACCCCTTTTCGTTTTAAACGAATGAAATCTTCATCATTAGGGTAATTTCTACGTAATTTTTGAAATTGATCGTTACTGAGATTTTGCTAATACTTCTAATTTACATGATAAAAACTTAAATGAATCTACGAGTCTCAATATAACTTCATGGTTATTCATTTTTAAATTTTTGGAAAAGGATATATATTTTTCTTTATTTTGAGGGATAACTTCGACTTCATCATCACAAAAGTTTAATGCATGAACAATAAAATGAGCACCATAGTGACTAAGGTTATGTAAAAAAATTGATATATGACGTGGTGTTCTGAACATCGAGCTAAATGATTCATGAGCAACACCTATAAAACTACCAGTGTACTGCTCAAAATCATAAAGAAGTTCAGCTAACCCTGTTTCACAAATATGACAAATAGTTGCATTTAAAATTTGGTTTTTGTCTTCATTTGTATGCGGATTTGGATATTTTTGAAGTCTATTTATTTCTTTTAAATTGTAAGATAAACTTTCCATAAACACTTGTGCACAGTTGGGTCCGCAATACGTCACATATTTTGATAATTTATCATCATATGAACATTTTATATAATAACCAAAACTATGCAATTCATGTTTCTGAGTATTATGTGTGAAAGGTTTGGATGGATCGTTAGAACATGATTCTATTGATTTTAAAAATGCTTCAAAATAAGTATAAGCTACGAATGGTATCTTTAACTTTTTTTTTCAATACTATCAAATTTAATTTTATCATTTGAAATAGGATGAACAAACCAATTCTTTTTTAAAGTTTCATTGTTTGCTAATTCTGTACAAATGTGGGCACAATCGTATTTTTCATTGTCATTTAACCTTTCCTGAGATGGAAAATTAAGTAGACATGCTTCGCAAATGTACATGACGTACCGTCTTTTGAAATCTGTTTACTAACTAATCGCGTTAAATTTTTATGTAACAATGATGATTTTTCGTATCCTTGGAAAAAATTAATAAATTATTTTGTCTATCTTTACGACACTTTGTTAAAAATAATGGTACTACTATAGAATTACATCGTTTATGTTTTTAATATTCTAACACAAAAACATTAATACTAATATCATTTAATTTCTCTACTTTTGCTGTCAGAAATTTTAACCTGGAAAGAAAATACTATCAAATTTAAGTTTATCTGCATGTTTAGCGTACGATGATACCCCATCCGCGTTTTTGTTTACGAGATGCAACGCTGAGAGTAACGCCTATTTAAAACAAAATACTCTTCGTCCTTTACATTCATAACAGCCTTTTCAAATTTGATGTCACGGGGAAGATCTATGTATGAAGTACCGCATAGGGGGTTAAATTTATTAACATTCATGTCTTAAGGTTTTATGTTTTTTAGACTCCATCCACTGTCTTTTTTTTAAATGCACTAATTATACTAGTATTTGTATCATTTAAAGATGAAAAAAAAATATAAGTCATCTCCTTAACAAATAATATAGTTAAATATTTCAAAACGAATGTATCATGAATATATTTAGTTTGTTGAACAAAATCAGCATGCAATTTGAAATTTACTTTATAAATTATGCGTTGATTGAATACACTCTTGTAATAAAAATAAAATATCATCTTTAATAGAATTTATAAACCCGTGTCGAAAGATCTACTCTTTTCTTGATTTTATAAGTTAAAATCCTATTTCCAAAAGCATATTATACAATAACACTAACGTTTGATAAAGAATTATGTGAGTTTAAATGATTATTTTTGTGAACATTACTTTTAAAATGGTTAGATAAATACCTTTTCTTGATAAATATATGACACGTTAAACAATCCACATGATTATTGTTACTGACACTGTTCTCTGCAGAGGTAGACGCTTCTTCTTAGAAATGACTATAATTGATCACTCCTACCAATTCTCTCCAGTCAAGGTTCTACTTTATCGTTAAAATGTGGTGCAAAAAGTTACTTTATTAATACTAATCGTTGCTGTTCTGAAACTATTGTTTTTTTTCTCCTCCTCGAACACAAATATAGTTTAAATTAAGAGATAAAGTTTTTATTTACATACATTTTATTGCAAATCAAACAATCATTTTGTTTTCAAAACAACATTTCTTAATACATAAAACATTTTTTAACGCACAGATTTTCTTATGAGTAAAACAGTTATACAGTAAATCATCTTTACAATGAAGTTCACAAAGAGTATTTTTTAAAGTTGGGAGCTCATAAACATTTTATATCTATGATAGTATTATTTTCATCACAAAGATCTTGTACCCATTTTACTTTTTCACATCCTTTTAAAAAATCTTGTTATCTTTTAAACATGTTTTAATAAATTCCGTGAAACTTTCTATAATCAATAAAGCCCTCACTTCATCGATACCCTATGTGCTTTTCAATCCAGCAAATTTGTTTTTTCTCTTCAAGAGATGGTGAAGTTAACGGGTAAAGAGGTTTAATTAGGAACATTTTGGTGTACTCTAGAGTGGCTATAGCAAATTCTTTTACTATAAATTTATTTTTGCTATTTTTGAATCATTGAAGATCTACGATTATTATATTGCTATTCATGATATTTTCTTAACGATATTACTCAGATTAATGACGATGTCATCACTCTCTTCTTGAGGGGAGAGTGGCAAGTAGTAATAATTTTTATAGGCATTTTCATCGAAGCGGAATGATTTCTGCAACAACATAGTTATCATGTTAATATCAATTTGCTTACACTTAATTACACACACAGACACACACATCCACACACACATACATACACACACACACACACACACACACACACACACACACACAACACAGTAAGAAAACAACAGAAAGAAAAGTAAGTTTGTCAATAGAATAAGCACTTAGAGCATGTCCAAACCTATTAATTTTTAGGATCCGTCTACCCACCGTCAGCCGATGAGGGCTGAAGAGGGTGAGTTGTACTAGTTCTGACTCAGAAATGGTACAAACTAACTACTCATAGGCCAGAGGGGAGGCCTATGTTTTTCCTACGTTTATTGTTTTTTGATTGTCTTATAAGTGGAATTTTTGCCATAGCTGCCATGCTTCATTTTCTTGTTATTATAACTGCCCTGATCTTGCATATCAAAGGAGGACGGAAAGGAATTTGTGTGACCTTCCGGCGCCACCCAATAACCGACTAGACATAATATATTATCATTACAAAGTTCTTTTATGATTATAATTTGTAACTTACTTCTATCTAACAAGTTTAGCTGTCGTAAATTACACCAAATTTCAAAATGCTATGTACAGTATTTGAATGGTTGGCGGGCTCCCACTTCACGATTTTGCAGAAATTCGCTGCTTCAAAGGAATACTTCATAAAATCTGTTGTATGTGTTGATTTACCGGATTGAAATGTCTAAGTGATCTTCAAGAAAGGGCATAATATACTCTTTTTCGGCAAATCATCTGCCACTCTTGACGGAGTTACTGATGTTCTTTTACGGAAGGAACGTTCCCAGATATATTAAAAACTGCTATAGTAAAACCTATACATAAAAAGGACTCAAAAACAGACACTACAAATTATAGACCAATTGCAATGTTACCTACATCTTCGAAAATCTTTGAAAAGGCAATGTCAAATAGAGTTTACGCATTCTGTGAAAAGTTTAAACTATTTGATAATTCACAAAATGGTTTTAGGAAGAAACGGTCAACGACACTTGCAGTATACAAATACATACAAAAAGTACTTGATATTCTAAATGAAAAGAAATACGCCGTAGGTATATTATTAGATATGTCCAAAGCCTATGATAGAGTACAATACCCAATACTGTTATAGAAGTTATATGACATCGGTATACGTGATACGGCATACAAATGGTTTAAATCTTACCTAGAAAACCTAAAACAATATGTAGAGATAGTGCATTATAACCATGACACTGGTGAAATCTGTAACGTTAGATCTGACGCAATCCATACTACTTGCTCCATCCCTCAAGGCAGCGTTTTGGGATGTTTGCTATTTATAATTTACATAAACGAACTGCCTAGGGTATTGAGTGAAACCTCTGTTATATTTGCAGATGACATCTCTATTCTTATTTCACTTACAAAAGACCAGAATTTAAATAATAAACTAAATCATGCATTAAACCAGGTCACAAATTGGCTGACACATCACAATCTACAGATCAATTTTAATAAAACCAAAATTATGCAATTCCGACCAGTTCAAAAATCAAATATCGCTTTTAATTATAATAATACACCTATAGGAACTATTGACAACTTCAACTTGCTAGGCCTGGAAATTGACTGCCACATAAACTGGAAAGCACATATAAATAAAGTTAAAAGCAGGCTATCCAGGTTCACATACGCATTACGTGAAATAAAGAAAACCACGAATGTTCCCAGCGTTCTGTCAGCATATTACTCATACACATCTTCGTGGCTTTCATACGGTGTCTAATGTGATTTCATACGGTGATTAATCCAAAAAAAATTATAAGAATTTCGGCAAATATAAAAATTCGAGAAAGTTGTAGGCCCCACTTTAAAAAACTTAAAATATTGACTTTCATCTATTTATATTTCGGAAGCATGCAAATTTGTAAAAAACCTTCCAGAACTATTTACCAAATTAAGCGACACTTACTTAATTACTTACGGCGACGACTTAATTAGACCTAACGTAAAGAGGCTAATATTGCCGAAATCCACACTCGCATTACATAGCTCTAGTCCCTACTGTATGACAGTAAAAAATTTTAATAACCTACCAAATTACATAAAAATCCTAAAGGATACAACATTATTTTTATCAAAATTAAAATTATATTTAATTGAAAAATGTTTCCATATTATTTAAATGAATATTTTGATACAAATGTTATTTAATTTGTGCAGACAACTTCGACCTGCCTATTTTATTGAATTATTCTTCAATAATTATTGTTTTTATTTAATTTACTATATAATTTTATTCTGTACATATTTTTTAAATTTTATTATTATTATTGTTTTTGTTTATATGTACTTGACATTGTAATTATCAAATGAATTAAATTTTTAGAATATTCAAAAATTTATCTAATATTGTATAACTTATTTAAAAATGTAATTTAATAATGTAAAATGTAAATCTAATAATTTAATTTAATAATAGTATTCAATAATGAAATTCAATTGTTTGTGATTGCTACACCCAAACCAGGTTCAAATGCGGACTATTTTTGAAACATCACATTTATTGATAACCATTTGATTGCAATAAAGATTATGATTATGTTTATGGGTGGCAGTGATCACTTTACTTCAGGTGAGTCGCATTATCATTTGCCCCATTTTCTATGTAAAAAAAAAAAACTATTGCCTCAAATCATTAATCATGTTATACTACAAGGTCCTACAAAATATTTAAAAAATGCGTTTCATAACTTTAATCTTTTTTCATTTTAAACTGCATTATATACGTTTTATTCGAGGTAAGCTTTAATTTTTACTAAAGAAATTGAGTTTGTTGTTATAGATAAGAACTGGTATTTAATTTCAGATTATACAAATCTTTTACTCTGTATAGTATTGTTACGATTGCAGAATTGATATAATAGATAATGATATTGATAATAATTTAAAAGTGTACATATTCAACCTTTGTGAAAGGTAAAACCTTTTAAATTCCTTAAATTTTTGTTAGTACAAGAAACTATAATTATATGAATATAATCGTAGAAACATTTATCAACAGTTTAAAGAACAAATTAGATAAGTTTTATTAATCCATAACTTTTATAGTCGTTTTCGACCTTTTACAAATAATTTATTTTTATTTCGTTAGATTTATATTTGATAACATTTGTTATTATATAATAACAAATGTTTTTTTTTCTTTGTCTATTTGTTTTAGAAACTTCTCAGGGTCTGAGATATCTGATCGAAGAAATGCCAGTAATAATGATCTAGTTAATGAAGATCCTATACTTTTATTTTGAGTGATTTCTTGCAATAATTCTGTAATACCAAGGGAGATCGCTTTGTCATCTATAAATTCTATTACTATTTGTTATTTCAATTATATAGGATGGAAAAATCGAACGGGACATAACATTCCTTTGTTTTTTAAAATAAGAAAAATCACACTCAAGCAATTTTTAAAATAGCTTACCTGAGCCGGTAATCGAACCGAAAATTGCAAAAATAGACGATCATTATTTTATTCAACCAGTCGATAGGGTTTATGATAAAGATAAATCTCTGGAATAAATACTGTATCTTACAATTAAATAAAGCCATGAAATCTAAAATTTCGTATATATCGACTCGAAATAACATCCTAACTTAGACTTTATTTATTAAAGTGAAAAGACCTTTTATCATTTTCTTAAAACTCCACAATACGAGTACCGAAAAAAATGTATAAAGTTTAATAATAAGCTTAAAAATATAAATACATTAATAAAATACAAACTTTATTATCTAAATGTCATTTTTCAGACAAGACATGTTTCAAAATTTTTAAATTAATGATTAGCTGTAATTTTGAAATTAAAACGGATGTATCGGTAAACTGTTGTTATTTTTCTTTATTTACTCTTTTATAATAGAAGCGACTCACCAGGAAGAATTTAAACAACAAAAGTCCCACCTTAACTCTACAGCGGTATGAAAAGAGATATCCGGATAGACACCGAAAACTGTTGTTACCAATGGTAAAAAATTACATAGTATAACGACCATAGCAACATATATAGATATTTGACATATTTTAAGTATTATTCAAAAACTTACTTGAAGGGAAGCTGCCAAAATGTACTGAAAAAGTACAAATACAAATGTTATCGCAACGTATAATGAATGAAACTACATAATGGAGACAGTGATACAAAATTGGAATTTTGTCGGAATATTCGAACAGAAATAGCTTGCAATCCAAACTTCTTAGATTACGTTGTGTAAACAAATTTTAGCGATAATGGAATGCAAATTTTACCAATAATGGGCGTTATAATTATTATTATCAGTTTAAGTTAGTTAAGCGAAATTAGCGTTTAGTGATTGGTTTGGTATCAGGAAAAACGGGTTTGAAGGACACTTGAATGCTAGAAAATAAAACGAAATATTAAACCTTCTACGTAATTCATTTAATAATCTGTCAGAAATTAATGAAATAATGTTATATTTCGACTCAACTTGAGTATTATAGTTGAATATGCACTGCTTATCTCAATAACAATTTCAACTTCTGGATAGGTACAAACAAAATATAACATATATTAAATGTATAATATAAAATAAATATATATTAAATGGCCCGCTAGATCTTCAAATCGCGGTATTTTTATTGTGGAGTTTTAAGAAAATAGTAAGAGGTTTTTTGACTTTTAGAAATAAACAGTTTAGCTTAGGATGGTAGTTTGAGTCGATATGTACGAATTGTTAGATTTCATAGTTTATGTAATTGTAAGATACAATATTTATTCTAGAGATTTTATTCTTATCATAGAGTCTATCGACATTTTTGTTTGTCTGTCTGTCTATTTGTCTGTCCATCCGGGCTAATCTTCGGATTGGCTGAACCAATTGTAATGAAACTTGACGAACAGACAATGAGAAGTGCCACAAGTGATATAGGCTATATTTTATCCGAAAAACTTGGAGAACATTTTTGGAGAAATCGAAATATTGATATTGTCTTTGAAAGTTTGAAACTTTGATGATTATTTTAAATCTAAATGTCACCTCATTAATTTATAGATCTTTATATCTTATATATTATGCTGTTACTGTTATATAATCATTTAATATATTATAAATCTTTATAATTTATATGTATATAATTGTTGTTGTGTCTGTTAGTGTTCATGTAACTTCTGAATAATGTGATTGTTTGAAGTCATTAATGTTTGTTTTGTCGAGGCAATAGTTCACCCAAAAGGTGGCGCTGTTATCAAGTATTAACAGGTTCTATATTTGCACATCACAAAATTTCATATTTACAAAAAAATATGTTGGTTTAGTCTCAAAAAAGAAAATTACAAAAACTGGTCCCGATATGAGCAATTGTGGTCCAGTTTTTATATTTACATTGTAAGAATTCTGTAACTTATCGGGCCACCTGCCGGAATGGGCCGAACAGCGTCTGTCAGGCACGGTAGTCATGAGTATATTAATTTCTATATTACATGTCTATGTATATCTAATGGTTCAAATTTTTATATAGTTACATATTCTTCTTCCATTCTATCATCAGTCCACAAAAATTAGATACGACATAGGCCTATCGAGCTCTAGACAGGTTTCGTTATAATTATCACACTGGCATGCAGATTGTCGATTAATCAATAATTCATTTAGCACCTTTGAGGCTGCCTTCCGTCGCCATTCTGAGTATTTTACAGGATATATGTATACAAAATATAAACATATACTAGATGGTTGTATTGCCATACCTAACGAGATAAAATGGGATAGCGGATATTTTAACGCCTCCTTCACTCGGTGAAGTTAGGCTTAATGTGGTACAAATTTCATTCTCATTCATTTCATTAATAAATAAAATAATTTAGACCGGCAGAGTTTTCTTAAAGTTATAAGGTTCCGCAAGAATTTTTCTTACTCTGGGAACAGTGATAGGCTTTGGCAGATCTTCATAATCTGTAAAAACATCTACCGGTGCTTGGTTTAGTGCTTTTCGTTTGCCTATATAATAAAATAATGAAGCTGTTAGTATTAATAAAAGAAGAGATAAAAGAACAACCATAGTGATTATTAACGGTATCCAAAAGCTGAAGTCAGTATTAGGTTTTTCAGTTATTGGATCTAATGTTGGGAAACTCGTAGTCTTAATTATTTCTTCGGGATCTTTTGGAGTACTGGATTGCTGTTCCTCTTTGTCTAAAGTGGTGTATGAGTCTTCGTCTACTGAATCTTCTGTTGTAGTACTAAAATATGTCGTAGTTTCTTCACGCGTAGTACTCCATGGCGATGAGGTTTCGTAGTCTGTTTCCGGTGATTGGGTTAAAATCGTCATCTCAGTTTGAGTTGTTTGCGTTGTTGCTTGATCAGCTGTTGTGGCATCAGTATTTGATATCGACAGAGTACTTGTATTGTCAGTAAATGTTGACAAAGTCGTATTATTTATATCTGATTCTGAACTACTTACTTCTGTTTGTATCATAGTTGTTATGTCTAATTCACTTGATGTGGTTTCGGGCACGGTTTGGATTTGATCTGTAGTAGTAGTAATAATCGAATCGGTTATTTCAGACTGTAATGTTGTACCCATATCAACAGTACTAGAAAAGTTTTCATCAGTCATAGTATATATTTGAGTCGTAGTTTGTTCTGTAGTGGTTATATGATCAGTTGCAGGTGTGTTATCTTTTACGGTTGTTAAATAAACGTTGGTAGTTGTTTCTATAGGCGTTATTGTAACAATATCATTAACTTGTGTTGTAGTAGTATTATAAGTCTGTTCTAATGTAGTAGCTTCGGAGTCGGTCGGACTTGACTGGATTGTGATAGTAAAATTTGTAGATTCTGTTAAAGTAATAGAGTCACTAACTGTGGTAATAGTAGGTGTAGAAGTTGCACTACCAGCAGTACTAGAAATTGGTGTAGTTGTAGAAATATCAACAACTTCCTGGTATATTTTGCAAGACTCTTCATTGTATTGTGGTGGAATATAACGGAATGAATCAATAAGAACTATGGAGTCACTCGATGCCATACCAACTAGAGATACCTGAAACGAATTATAAATTTATTAGATGAAGACATATTGATTTGTCTTTCAATCTAATTTTAGTGTAATTTAGTTTTACATTGCCACTACACGGAAAAATAATGTATCAATAGCGTCGAAATTTATGTCTTAATTTTTAAAAACTTGTTGTAATAGTGCTATTTAAATAAAATATATAATAATGTAAATTTTTTGTTTATCGTATTGAACGTATAATCTAATCTAATAATATGTTTTACTACGGTTGTAGAAAATTTCTGAATATAAACAAAATTGACTGAATGGGTCTGAATTTCTATTTAGAATGATACTTTTATATTGCATAATATGCACAAAATTACTTTGATTTTCATTACCTACATAGCAAAAAGAAAATTGCCATTTGTATTACTTTTCGAACTTTACTTAATTTATTGTAAATTTTTATGATTTAAATGTAAATAAAAACTACATTATTTGAAACAAATATTTTTTTTTCAAAATATTGCATATGTAATTTTGTTTATTACTCCCTGTCCGTAATAAACGAAATTTCTTTTATATTTGTAAAAGCATCGATAATTGTATAATAAATATTACCAGCGCTGTATTTAATAGGCGGAGGTTTATGTAGTTTGTGCCTTTGAACATTTACGGATAGCTGTAACTGTCCAATTTTAATAAATATCATTAAAATCTTTACAATGTTACTCTACTTAAATTAGTTATTCCTCAAAAGAACGTAGCCATCAATATTGCCCTCAAATACCCTCAGATGTATATAAATATGATAACTGGTGAGTTATCATATTTATATACATCTGAGGGTATTCAAGGGCAACGAAGCACGTCTTTGTAATATTTATTTTAATTTCTCAGACACCGTCGAGCACCTGGTAAATCAACAATAAAAATTCTATTGCAAAAGTAAGTTGCTCACGTTCTGTGACATTCACAGTGAGTGTTTAGCCCTTGAGCTGCCACGGCTCATGTTGACGTAATGGAAACATTGTCAAAAGAATTATTTATTCTTAATTATTATGTAGGAGTGATTTTCCATAATTGTTATGGTTGGCAGGCAGATTGATGATCGCAATATAATGCTGTCCATAGACGGTCTGGATATTTTATGTCTGGCTCTGACGTAACCGATATAGTTATACCGCCTTAAACCGAAAGCCATTACATTTTTTGGCGTTTCTCATATTTGCCTCTTACTGCAACCCCAGGACGAAACAGGTTAATGGATTAATTAAGCTGCCACTACACGGCATACTAATTATTGTACCCTCCTTATAAATTAAGTTTGCAATGCAAGAAACCCTATATTTTTATGAATAAGATGCTTAGTTCATTTGTCATATTTTCTTAGAGCGTATCAACGTTACTTGGTTTTATTTTAAATATACTATAATATACAACGAACGGCGTAACACTTGAAATTGCTTCTTATAAGTTAAAAAATGTCTATACTATTACTGTTAAGTTAGAACAACAGTGTAGTAAAGAGTATTAAAGTAAGAGTAATAAATTAGGCACAAAGTAATAAAAATTGAAAACAAATAAATTACTAAGAATGATTCTATGTGAACGAATTCGTGGGCACAGCTAGTATACCAAATAAAAATTAACACGACAATAGAATAATAAATATATTGTGTATCTTTATTGTTTGATTGATTTAGATAAGTGTAATAGAAAACGTATCTATGTTGTATAATATTTTATTGCGAATGTCATTAAATTTTATTTTGGAATTTTTTACAAATATCGTTGTTTGTTCATAAAACAAATGTGAATTGATATATCGTGGTCCAATTGTAGAATTAATCAGATCGTAACCTACCTCGACATTTCATGATCTGCCATTTCATGTTTTGGCTTTTGGCCAATTATTTATAACAATGACTTCTGTTAACATTGATAAAAATTCAAAAGCACTATTTAAGTATTATCAGGGACAGAAGGAAAATGTGCGGCTGGGGAGGCTTTTGGGATAGGCCAAATTGGCGTAAATTTAATATACACTGCCGGCCAAAAGTTTAAGACAATACATAAACAACATAATTATCTATAAATTGTAACGAAATCCCATAAGATAAATAAAAGAAATGTACACCTGCATATTCTATTGTTAATATCGAATATCTAAAGAAGTCATTATTTTATTTACTTTCAAGTTATTGTACAATAAACATGTATTGTTTTCAAACACCGACAAATGCTGCGTTAGAGCCAGGTGGTATGGTCGTAATAATATTTTTATGATGGTACACAGTAATATGGTTTATAAATTGTCGGCTAGTGCTTATCTGTATCATACGCCCACGCAGATCACTATCTGTCCAATAAAACACTTTTCCTTCGGCATTTCACAAATTTTGCAAAGAGACGCTGATATAATATGATGACGAATCATACAAACTGCTTGAAACATACTTGATTAAAATTGCTTGAATAGTGCTTGCTTGAAGTAGATTATAGTGGTCATAATTCTAACGATGTGTTTGTGATTGAATTCATATTATGTTTTTAATTTATTTGTACTTGGCAAATATCTTACTAGGCAAACTATGAAGGAGATCTCTGTTCATCAGTGGACTTTGATAGGTGATTACGATGTTTAATTAATAGTTTAGTCATCTAATTAATTCGCCGATTAATATGCTGGAATGAGGTTAAAAGGGAAATTTTAAACTAATTAGGTTTAAATTTATGTTGGCTATATTTGGAAGACGCTATTGAGGTCAATGAGCATAATGCTTAGGGTTTCCAGTAATTATGCCATAAGGACTATATTCACGGAAAATCTAAGGTGAGTAATGAATTTGCCATTGATGTTAATACCGTATCTTTTCCAGTTCAGTATCTTGAAAACGTCTTCCAATGCAGCAGTCAAGAGTTTTGGGGATATCATCACCCTGTCTTACACCTCTCTGCAGTTGGATAGGTTTCGTACTCTGGTTCTGTACTAGTATAACTATCGAAGCGTAAGTGTACAAACACTTCAGCACTTCGATATATCCATAGTCAACTTAGCACCGGAATCAAAGGTTTTCTCATATATACGCAAAGCAAAGTAACAGATTGTACTCTTCGGTTTTCTGTATAATTTTCCGGTATACTTGTAGGGTATGTGTGTGGTCTATGGTAACAGCACGTAGATGCGGCTCAGAAAGGAAATCGGTCAGTAGTTCTTCAACAGAGCGTTGTCACCTTTCTTGAAGTACAAGCTCACCGAAATTCTAATCTACGCCTCCAGAGTAGTGCCACCATGGAGGATGGAATTTATGAGTTTCTGAAAGACTTCAAGTACTGGTTTTCAATTTGCTTTTGGAAGCTCCTTTGTAATTTCACCCTCGTCAGGGGCCTTGCTTGAGCTATTCTAATCTCGTTCAGATTGACTTCTGGTATATTATCGGATATTGGAATAGTGTCGGATAAGACTTGCTATTGGATAGTTACTCACATTTGCGTGTGGCTTCATCGAAGACGTGTACAGCTGCCCGTAGAACCTATCAATCTCACTCAAAATCTCTTGTGTACTGGAATCGATTCTACGACATTCGGTTTTCCTTTTCTGGCAGACAGATTTTCAGTAAAGACTTTGGGGACTTGTTTCCGCTCGATCGCTTTTTCAATACAAACTGAATTAAAGTTACTTAAGTTTCGCCGTATGCATTTGGACATGTCTGTTCAATTGCTTGTATGCTGTCATGTCTGCTGAAAACTGCAGCTGTATTTACCGGTTAACAGCCATGAGATTAAGAATATGATCGGAGAGTTTTTGGGTCCTTCTGCGACGAGTGTTGTAGAACTTAACTCCGAATGCATAGACAATTTCTACGAATTTGTCATTCATATCGTCCACTGCATTACAGTCATCTATGCACTAAAAATTATATTGTAAGCTGAGCTAAAAGTTTTCGGGGCTTTGGATTACAGCATGAGGAGGGCGGAGCGTTGACTTCATTAGACGTGACCTCTCCAAATTAACGTTTAGGTTCAGTGGGCCTCTCCCTATTCGGTTATTGCTGTTATTGCAGTTTTCACTCTCGCGATCACTAAGACATCACTGCAGAGTTGGTGTCTAGTCATCATAATTAAGTAAATCTCATTTTTTGTCGAATCGTTGGGGCTCGCCTAGTGCCACTTTCTGTGGGGCCACTTCTGGAAGAAAGAGTTCATCATAAAGAGTCCCTCTTTCTCTATGCATTGTGTGCAATGGGGCAATATTGTCTCCCAACGGATAGGTCTTAAAATAAACATGGACAAAACAAAGATCATGAATAACTTCTACGTCATACCTATGCCGGTAATTATTGGGAGCACCACTACGCTCGAAGTTGTTGACAAATATGTTTACCTGGGGCAAATAGTCCGACTAGGTAAGTTCAACTTCGGCCGAGAGGTCAATTGACAAATTCAACTCTGCTTGGCAATGTTCGCGAGATTACGGCACAACTTCTCATCAGACATACCTTAAAACTTCAAAACAAAATTATACAAACAGTGTGTGTTGTTAGTCATGACTTATGGATCTAAGACGTGGTAAGACGTGGTAAGACTGCTAGCCTAATGAGGAAGCTCTAGGTCTCTGTTAGATGGAGCAACAACATTTAAAGGCATACAGGAAGTCAATAGATGCAGGTAGTTCAAGATCGTTACACAATATTTAAAATTCACACTTAGTCTAATCAGTCTATAACCTACATAACGCTTTTGCGATAAGCTCGGAGATGGCTAAAGTGCAGTGAGAGTAACTTCAGAAAAATCACAGTACTGAACCGAAAACCAACTATAAGTTTTTGCACAAATGTTGGCACCGGTTGAAATTTACCAATCACGTAGAAACCAGCTACTATAACCTCTAAACTACGACGAAATGTTATTAACAGATATAGGTAATTATATAAGTGACTTACATATCCTTCATATGTTCCAGATCCACTTAAAGTTATTCGCAATGCATGCCATCCGATTTCAAAAGTGGGATTCATTGGAGTAATGGCAGTGTTACCAACGGACGCGTCTGCACCACCTGATACCACTTCATTGACAACAAGCGATATTTGATCGGTCTGTGATGCTGGATCCATAAATAAATTCACTTCAAAAACTCCACCAGCAGACATAAGAAATGTGAAAGATGAAACACAGCTCAGAAGAGTGCTCGGTGAAATGAACGTTGTGCTGAGGGGATGTGGACTATCAATCGGGATTGAAGAGTAGTTTCCAATATCCCACATCTCCATTGTGTTGCATATTCCTTTTTCTTTAGAAAACAAACTCTCAAAATCTTCTTCGAAACTGTATGTAACACAGTCATCGCTAAAAACCACCGGACAAAGAAGAAAAAACAAAATAAAACGCTTTTGATCCATTATTTTGTTACTTGTATTCCATGTGTCGCTTCCTATTTGCAATGAGTTATACTAAATTTTTCAATACCGTTAATACCGTGACCGTTATATCTATAAATACTATTTAAATATCATTAGGGATAAGATAAAGACGTAGAATCTGGATATATTGATAATAAATTCCGCAATGCTAATGCTTTAATTGGCTAAGTATTATTTTATTGTTGTAATTTACGTTTTGTTTTCCAGAAAAAAGATTTAAGTGATAAATATTTCCATGAATGTTCTCTTTTTAACTTATCTACATTATTGCATTATCAATAAAGTCTGCATTCTGTCTTTAAATCTTTTATTTTATTGCTTAATCAGACAATACATTGCTAATAATAGAACATGAAGCAATTTACGAAGAGGCCATTAAACTAATAAACTATTTGAGATAATCATACATAACTACTATATTCAAACGTTATTTTTTAAGAGCAGTATTAATGGGTATAAAAACAACAAATTTAAATGAATTGCAGTCAAATATTAGTTCGCCAAGGAATGCTACAAAACACGGTCCTGAGCTTACCCTGTCTTAAAGCACTCTGTAGTTGTATATATTTCATCTGATTTTGCCTTGTTCTGACTCTGATTTTGTACTGTATAGTTATGTACAAGCACCTCATCATTTTTATAAACCAACAGTCAACGTGACGCTGCTTAAGGGCCTGTAGCATCGCCCAGATTTCAACGAAATCATAGGCTTTCTATTAGACCACTTACGTAAAGCAAAGTAGCAGACTGTACTTTTCTTTCTTCTGTATAATTTGTCAAAGTGTATTGATGGTGTCTTTGGTATTAAAACCTTTACAGAAAAGTGCTTGTTCGGGAGGATGGAAATTGTAAAGTCTGAGTGTAAGACAATTTGTAATAACTGTTACTGTTATAGACGCAGCTCTGAAGAGAAATCGGTCTATAGTTCTTCAATAGAGCATTAGTACCTTTCTTGAAGAACAAAGCCATCATACTCTTTTGCTTCTGTTCTAAAGTAACATGGAAAACGGAGTTGAAAAGCTTCTGTCGGACTTCTCTGGGACATCGTAATCATCAGTAGCGTCTATGAACACTTCAGCAACGAGACAGTCAAGCGATGAGTATAGCAAGTAATGAATGGAAATAAAAAAATAAATTCTTAATGTCATCTAAATAGTTATATTAGAAACTTCATCCTCTATTTTCCACCAGTAGGGTTTGGAAACTTTCTTCAAAAATATGCGACAATGTACTCGTGAGTATAACTTATTTAATAAAAAAAGAATTAATAATTATGGTTCATAATTGGTAAATATATCGCGTAATACAAAAAAAGAACTTACAGAAATTAAGAATCTCCTCCTTTTTAAAGTTGGTCAAAAATAGCATAAAAAACTGCAACGGAGTGGAATAAAACAGAATAGGAGAATGTAGGAGAGTAAGAAAGAATAGATCAGCCCGGGATAGAAAGTCCTAGAATGTTATTTTATTTTATCTTTTACATAATAATAATAATATTATGTACTGTAGTCGTTGCTCATAAATCACGTTCAATTTCGGATATTTTCATATAAATGTGTATATCTGCAAAAGGTGTATATCGATATTTATATTTTGAACTTTATTATTAAATTTGGCTAGTCTTCGAAAAATAACCCTGTAAATAAATATATAGTACATTCCTATAGACTTTATCGAAGAAGGGTGACAAACGAGCACGCAGTCCACCTGATATTTTTTTAAGCAAATAACGAACACGTACAGCATAACATATTATAAATGAATAATTTGTTGCTAAGAAGGAGTTACAATGTTGCAGCCATCATTACAAAAGAAGCAACTAAATATATTAAAATAATGTGTAAGAAAAAAATTGTTCAGTAACTTACAAAAAAAATCATAACATTACATAAATAGTATGAATAGTATTTAAGTTAACAGCTTATATTTACATTACATTCGAGCATACAAAATATTTAAATTTATAAAGCAGAATCATATGACTTAAGTATGATATGTATATGTCACCGTAATCCAGAATTCGTTCCGCTAGTAGTAACTTTACGTGTTTGAGCAGTACGTGCGTATTAAGCGGATGCTGTTGTCAACAGACATTCACATCTATCTTTGGAATGCTTCACTCCCAGTAAAAAGAGTCTCCAGTTCTCTATAGATACTATACGCAACACGGCAGCTCTAATACACAGTAGTGTATTAGATAAAGCAATATTTATAGCTTTTATAGCGTACCAAGATGTTGCAATAGCAAAAAAGCAAAACAAGACAAGTATAAACACAATGCCTTTATTAATAACATGAATAGAAATAGAAGAGGTAAAAATATCCATGATAAGATTTTTACGGACTTGTTATTTTGAAAATAAATAATTTAAAATTACTGCTTACCTTTGCAAGTACACCATGATTTTTTTCAGCTAGCAGTATTTATCATATTATTTTAAAATATATTTTCCTTCTTTCTGCCTTAACTAATGTAATTAATTAAGTAGTTTGAATTGACGATGTTTGTTAGTTTTTTCTTATGTAATATGTAGTGTACTTCGAGTGATTATAAACTTTGTTCAAAATCAATTAAAAATGTAACAAAAGAGTTCTGTTGAAACATGAACATGCACTGACAAAAAGTTAAAAATTATCTGTTATTTTGTCTTGATCAAGATTGATTTTAGATATGATATATTATAAAGATAATCAATAAGTAATCAAATTAATAAACTGAAATTGGTATTAAATCGGTAAGAGACGATCTGGTGATGCAAATTCGTCCATTTTCAAATCGTGACATTAAAGGATTTGCCGTAATCGCCATTTGCATAGAATCTTTATATTGATATAGAAGTTTTAAACGTTGTAGAGCTACGGTGCAGATATATTATGGCTGTGACAATAATGGGTAGGAAACCGGAGGTCGACCGGGAAAGGGTTACGCTCTCACAAAATTCTCAGCTTTTTCTTGCTTCAGCTTATAGCTGCCGTGTTGCGTATAGAGAACCGGAGACTCTTTTTATTGGGAATGAAGTGTTCCAAAGATATGTGTAAATGTCTGTTGACAACAGCATCTGCTTAATACGCACGCACTGCTCATAAATGTCAAGTTGCTACTAGCCGAACGAATTCTGAATTACGGTGACCTATACATAACATACTTAAGTCTTATGGTTCTACTTTATAAATTTAAATATTTTTCATGCTCTAATGTAATGTAAATATAAGCTGTTAACTTAAATACTACTCATTCTATTTATGTAATGTTATGATTTTTTTTGTAAGTTACTGAACAATTTTCTCTTACAAATTAATTTAATACATTTAGTTGCTTCTGTTGTAACGATGGTTGCAACATTGTAACTTCTTCGTTGCAGCAAAATATTCATTTGTAATATGTTATGCTGTAGGTGTCTGTTATTTGCTTCAAAAATATCAGTTTTTTTAAAGAATAGGGGTGACAAACGAGCACAAAGTCCACCTGATGGTAAGTGGTTGCTGCGGCCCATATATGTACATCTACATCTATCCTCTACTACAGATCAAAATGCAGATGCATCGTCACCCGTGAGGACTAAGATGGAATGCCTCTTTTCCAGTAAAAAGGTTTTCCGGTTCTCTACACTCACCATATGAAGCATTGATGAAGCAGGTCGTTCGCCGGTCGAACCGACCCATTCTTGCTACACTATACTACTAATATAGTTGCAGCATGGCTCTACCACGTACAAACAGCTGGACTGTACAAAGTGGACTGCGTACTCTTTTGTCACCCTTATCCTATAAAAAGTCTATAGGAATGTACTATATATTTATATTTCGGGTTATTTTTCGAAGACTAGCCAAATTTAATAATTAAATTCAAAATATAAATATCGATATACACCTTTTGCAGTTTTCAAAAATATGCGTAAATAAGGTACATACATTCCTACATTTATATGAAAATATCCGAAATTGAACGTGATTTATGAGCAACACCTACAGTACACGCGCGCTCATATGTGTACGAGTCAATGCACGGCTTTTGCCTACAATTTACTACCTTAATGACATGCTCACTTGATAATAGTTATAAACGCGAGTTATGATTCCAATTTTCGCTTCATACTTTAAACGGGCTTAGGAACGTCCTAATAAATAAAATAAAGAATTACATGGCAACGACGTAACCTATGACTGATTTTATGTATTATGGTGTATTTCAAAATTAGGATCAAGTATTTACAACCATTAACAATTTAAAACAATTTACTATTTACAACAACGAACTATTTACAACTTAAATATACAATAACTTAAAATAAAAGTAACCATTCACAAAAACGTTTTCGAGGTAGACCATCGTTATTATTCAGTGCTTGCACAAGTTGATATGGGTTATAGCCAGAATAATTCAGTAGTTTCCACACGTAATGACCAACGCTGAACTCGAGCTGCATAATTGGTCACTGCATAGTCAACAGTCTTGCATTTACTAAATGACCACCTCGAGGACTTCCAGGTGACGGCGTGGCGAACTGTCAAAAGTCTTACAGCCTTTGGTTGCAACAAAACTTGTTCTACGATTGGATATTACACGTGCGTTGATTACTTGTCACTTCACTTTGGTATAATATTTGCGCACCACGTAAACTTTCATTGCTTAAAATGAAACACCGTAAAATTTTATAGTATTCGCGGTTCGAATATTTTCATTGCAAAATTAACCTAAGAAAATTTAAAAATAGGACACAGGTACGTCATAAGGTCACGGTCAAGCGAACGCTGTCGGCTTGTCATATGAACGAGTGAACCTAGCAGAGTAACGGCTTATGGAAGGGAGAGGCGCTGTCTTTACCGAGCCAAAATAACTGTTAGCCACATAAATTTGGGATTCCGTATTGAAAACAACTTTTCGAGATGTCGATTCGGAATTCTGTAAATTCCGTCATACATAAATATACGTTTATTTTCCTTCGGAATAAAAAAGTTCAGTTGAGAGACACTAGGCATTGAGTCAAGACATTCTCCGTGTAGTGGCGGGTAAGAATACTTACTACTCTATATCTTCCCGTGGGTGTCATAAGAGGCGACAGATGGAAACTGTGGTAGAGGATGGGCAGCAGCATCTTTCTGATAACAGCAAAACAACAATAAAAAACTGCGGTTGCCAACCCGCTCGCCAAGCGTGGCAACTATGGCAATATACCCCCATGAGAGTAACGAAGAGACGGCCCCCAGTCCCCGGCGGCCTCGCTATTCCTGGCTACGATGGCGACCATGGTAACGGCGGGGCAGGGTGTGCTAAGAATCTCCGGTGGAGGTTCGGTTGCTATCAGCGACTACTTGACCTGGCAACTTATAACGCACGCACCCTGAGGACTGACGAGAAGATACTAGAGCTGGAAGAAGAGATAGACAAGTTGCGCTGGAATATCATAGGATTATCGGAGGTCCGAAGAGAGGGGAGGACACGGTAAGCCTCGAATCCGGCAATTTGTTCTATCACCGGGAGGGCGACTTTCTGTCCCAAAGAGGTGTCGGATTTATCGTCCACAAGTCTCTCGTTAACAACGTTGTAAAGATTGGGAGTGTGTGAGACGTATCTTATACTCTGAATCACCAAACGGTATTCGCTGAAGGTCATACAGGTTTACGCACCAACGTCGGCACTCCCCGATGAGGAAGTGGAGGAAATGTATGAGGATATCTCTAGAGCCATGCATTCCTCTAAAGCCCACTATACGGTGTACGGTAAAAACCGGCAGCGATCACCGAATGGTTAAAGGCACACTGAACCTAAACGTTAAGTTGGAGAGGTCACGTCTAATGAAGTCAACGCTCCGTCCCCCTCGTGCTCTAATCCAAAGTTCCGAAACCATTCAGCTCGAGCTACGAAACTGTTTTCAGTGCCTAGAAGATAGCAATGCAGTGAACGATATGAATGACAAGCTCGTGGAAACTGTCGATGCGGTGCAAGACCCGCCATAAAAAGAACACAAAAACTCTCCGAACACACTCTTAATCTCATAGCTGTTAGAAGGCATATAAAGCTGTAGTCTTTAGTGGATTTGACAGCATACAGGCAACTGAACAGATAGATCTCTAAATGCGGCGGGACTTACGCAACTTTAATACTGTTCGTATTAAAGAAGCGATCGAGCGGAACCAGGGCTCCAAAGTCCTTCCTAAAAATCTGTTGTTTGCCAGAAAGAGCCAACTGTCGAAGGTTAAAACCGAGTGTGGCAGCGTCGATTCCAGGACACCTGAGATTTTGAGTGAGATTGAAAGGTTCTATAGGCAGCTGTACACATCATCGTTGGAGCCACACGTAAGTGTGAGTAACGATCCAAGAGCGAGTCTTATCCGATACTATTCCGATGATATCCCGGACGTCAGTCTGAGCGAAATTAGAATAGCTCTTCAGCATCTTCAAAACGGCAAGGCCCTGGGCGAGGATGGAATTACAGTGGAGCTTCTAAAAGCTGGTGGAAAACCGGTACTTGAAGTCCTTCAGAAGCTCTTTAATTCCGTCCTCCGTGGTGGCATTATACCGGAGGCGTGGAGCACAAATGCGATGGTCTTGTTGTTCAAGAAAGGTGACAACGCTCTCTTGAAGAACTACAGACCGATTTCCCTCCTGATCCGCGTCTACCTGCTGTTTTCTAAAGTCATTACGAATCGTTTAGCGCGCAGATTAACAACTTCTAGCCTCCCGAACAAGCCAGTTTCCGAAAAGGCTTTAGCACCATAGATCACATACATACCCTTCGGAAAATTGTACAGAAGTCTGAGGAGTGCAATTTGCCACTATATGTGGCGTAAAATCAGTGCGTGTTGCCGGTGATGGCCTATGGAACTGAGACGTGGTCCTTCACTGCTGGCCGGATGAGGAAGCTCAAAGTTGCTCAGCAAGCTATGGAGAGGGCTATGCTCTGAGTTTCTCTGCATGATAAACTTAGAAATGAGGATATCCGCATTCAAACCAGAGTAACCGACATAGCCCAACGAATTAGTAAGCTGAAGTGGCAATGGGCGGGCCATATAGCTCGAAGAACCGACAACCGATGGAGAAAAAAAGTTCTCGAGTGGCGGCTTCGTACCGGCGGACGAAGTGTAGGGCGTCCCCCCACTAGATGGAGTGACGATGGTAAGATATGCAAGAAGTCGATGGATGCAGGTGGCTCAGGACCGTGCTTTGTGGCATTTCTTGGGAGAGGCCTATGTTCAGCAGTGGACTTGTGAAGGGCTGTAATGATGATGATGATGATGATTCTCTGCCCGTGAATATGGCCGACGATTTTCTGATTGCGATTGCATTGGTGCTGTATCATTGATACTGGGTATCCCCTTAACATCATAAGATTGCAAGATAGTCAATATAATGTAAAAAGAACTAAATGCTATCGGATGACTATAAACTCTTTTGACATTACTAAACAAAATAAGAGGAAATTGACGAAAAGAGATACAAATGTAAGATTACATATAAAAACATAAATAAACACAGCCACTCTCTTCGGTATTGCAACACACGCTAGTCGCGATTTGTACGGAGTTTACGGAATGTGTGATGCGACTGAAAGACTTGCGTTCGGAACGGCTTTTTTCCGTGCGAGTTTCCGAATCGAAGAAAATTTTGAAAGTAAAACTACTGTACGTGTGTAACAGGTCCTTAATTTTATATGGATTTTCTGCTCTCTAAATCCCGAATCGATATTCCGAAACGGAATTTCGACTGTACGGCCACATACATACTTAGATACCTAAATCTGTAATCGAGTGCGAGCACTTAACGACACTTACTGCTTTCGTATTCAACACTCCCTTACGAATGTGTGCGTGCGGAAGAAAATATTAGGCGCTACTTATTTAGGAATGTCAATCAGTTAAAATAATGCATTTCCACAAATTTTGAATTTAAAAGATAAAAGGGACAATCGATTCACCGTTTGCTTATATTGCCCTTTCTGATCCTCCTCTGCAAATTTGGCCCTTTATTGCAAAATAATCCTGTATAAAGTAACATCATTCAATTTATTAGTCATACCTTCTTAGAAATGAAAGGAGGCCTGTGCACAGCAGGACGATGTTTAGAAGTCTGTAATTTTACTTTTGCTTTCCTTTAACTGTCTTTAATAATTTGGTATACTTGGATAATACACGCTTCGTATCTGAAAAATATATATGTATATTTCTTAAAGAAAATTACACTATATGTTCCGTTACAACAGATTAAAGACCTCATATTTGCCATATTTCCTATCGCAGATTTTTAAATTTTAGTCATTATTAGGAAGACGCTGATGCCTATCTCTTGATTTGTTTCTTTCTGTCGCCTCGTACCCACTTGTCACTCATGAGATGATATAGCGTATTAAATATTCTTACACCGTCACCACACAGTTAAACATCTATTATATATATTATCTTTATGTAAATGCTTGAAATCACTGCGTGTTGGTTATATTTCATTTTAGTGATAATTAGGATTTTAGGATTAAGATAAATAGATTTGGTTGGCAAATTTCTACTTATCCTTATATTTTTCAATATAATTGATAGGGACGAAATAAAAAAAAATAAACTAAACTTGGCAAATACTTAAAAATTAGGCCTTTTCTTTAGTTTGCTATATATTACTTCCATTAAATATCATGCCATATACAAACTATGTGACAACTATGAGATAGCGCTCCGCGTCTTAACCAACAGTCGCCGATATGCTTGATGCTTCTACATGTGATAGGGCCACGCTGCAGTTCCAGCAGCGTGGGTCTACCACATGTAGAGGCAGCTGTAGTACAAATAAGTCGGCTTAGTCGGGAAAGGACTCACACCATACCAGCTTGAAGCTGTTGTGTTTTATATGGTGAGTGTAGAGAACCGGAGACCTATTTACCGGAAACGAGGCATTCCATTTTAGTAATCCGGGGTGATAACGCATCTGCATTTTGATTTTTAATTGTGGATTGATGTGTGTGATCTTTAGTCACCATTATACCATATGAAAAAATGTGCTTTCTTATTCTTGACAAATTCAGCAGAACTGTAAGCCAAGAACTGCCGAACTATATACCTCACTGCGTATTTCACCATTATACTGGCCATTGATTTATTATACTGCTTGAAGAGTTTTGTACTGGCTGCAGGATAAAAATATTGAACAATTTGTTTTAAAATCAAATATGTCGATAAATAATAATATATTTTATACGTGGTAGAGCCATGCTGCAGCTATATTATTAGTATAGTTGTAGCACGAATGGGTCGCCACTACCGGGGAAGGACCACGCTCTTACAGAATATCAGCGTAAGATAGCAGCTTAACACTGCTTTGTTTCGTATGGTGAGTGTAGAGAACCGGAAAACCTTTTTACTGGAAAAGAGGCATTCCATCTTAGTCCTCACGGGTGACAACGTATCTGCATTTTGATTGTTTATTGAGGATAGATGTACATGTCTATGGGATACAGCAACCACTTACCATCAGGTGGACTGTGTGCTCGTTTGTCATCTTGTCCTATAAAAAAATCACTATTTACTGACACACTAATTTACATACCGCCAAAAAATAATATTATTGCTCGTTCATTATTATTATGTTTTGATCCTGTAATTGTTGGATCGAAGTGCCAGACAAATACAATACTCAAAGATCGTAAAGGGGAAAAGTTATCTTTGGATCCACTTGTAATTCATGAACACAAGTAGACGAAGTCGTATTAATCACCCTAAGGTTTAAGCTACAGTTGTAACACATTTTTTCCCGTTGTTTTTAAATTACTAAAAAGCTTCGAGACTTATATTACATACCATTATGCGTTTTATTCTATACCATGTTTACATTTAAACGTAATTAGCCAACGTTCCGAACGGCTTTTCTCTATTGCCCCATATCATGAAATCCACGACACATATATCTGGCATTTCTGTTTTTCAGACGAGTCATGAGTGTTTATATAAGTGCCATAATATGAATTTCGCGATGTGTATGTTAAAGAAAAAACAAAACGCGTTGTGAGCTAATTTTTCGACCAGTGTGACCATGAGTGTTTTCATTCTTTGAGCCTTCATATTTTTATGAAATATGGACATTATCTCATTTCTGATGATAGAAATATATTAGAAGGCTATTTTAAAATAAAAATAGTGTGAGAGCAGTTCTTTAACTTGCTCTATTGATTACGCAATTAATAATTATGAGGAATAAAAGCACGTACCGTGCTATACATTCGTCATAGTGCAGTCAAAATTCGACCATACCATAATACGCTCCGGTAATAAACATACATTAGTGTAACGAAATCACATGATAACATCAGCCTCACCGCAATATTTTTTTTGATTGTAGTTTAGATCAACACCATCATACTTTTAATTTTAGAACTGTATATAACTACTGTCTGTTTGTGTACCTTATTCAATAAAATAAAAAAAAAATATGAGCTCCTTTGCTTGTCCTAGAAGAATTACCACGACGAACAGAATGACGACACCAATTGTGTCTACCAGAGTTACTGGTCAAGTTAGTAGCCTGTGCTGTACTTTACTTTATTTAGATAGAATGACTCCCACTCATTCTATCTACATAATGTCTATGATATAATAAGATCAGAGATTAACTCTGACTTCGTCGTACTTTCTTTTAGCTTCTACTCTTATTCTTAACAATGTTTATTTAAAAGTTAAAGTTAAGTTATAGCCTATATATTATGTCCCACTGCTGGGCACAGGCTTCCTCTCATTTCTGAAAGGGTTTTAGAGCAAGAAAATGTCCACCGCGCTGCCCCAATGGGTGTTGGCGAACTTCACATGTGTTCGAAATATTATTTTCTTATTTCTCAGACATGCAGGTTTTCTTTCACCGTCGAGCACGTGGTAAATCAGCACTTAAAATTGCAGTTAACAATTTCATTGGCGCCGGCGGGGATAGAACTTACAGCGAGCTCTCTTAGCTATCACGGCTCTCATGTTTGTTTACTCATTACAAATAATATTCTTTCATGAATAATTTTTATTACGTAAGATATGTCTTCTCTAGTAAAAGTCACATCACCTCATTAAATTTGACCTTTTTATAGGTAAGCGGCAAATATGATATTTTATAGCTAAGAGGACTGTAGGTGTTAGTAAGTACGTAGTTTACGCAAATATGATACTTTTTAGTTAAGAAGACGGATGACGAACATTAAAATAATAAAAGGAGATAATAAAGTGTAAAAGAAAATTGTCGAAAGTTTCTTCGTAATTACTTTTGGCGGTTGCGGAACTCGGTTGTTATTTTTAGTTTTTGCAAGGCAATATATCAATATTTCACAATTGAAAATTCACTTCGTGATTGTGTGTTATAGGTACATATATTGAAGGAAACATTGTTAACTAAATAAAACGTTTACAAAAGATAGATATGTAAGAAATGACATAATCATCATCATTACAGCCCTTCACAAGTCCACTGCTGAACATAGGCCTCCCACAAGGACTCTCACAAAACACGGTCATGAGATACCTGAATCGGTCGACTAACTGCATGTCTTACCAGGTCGTCACTCTATCTAGTGGGGGGACGCCCTACACTTCGTCCGCCGATACGAGGCCGCCACTCGAGAACCTTTTTTCCCCATCGGTTGTCGGTTCTTCGAGCTATATGGCCGGCTCATTGCCACTTCAGCTTACTAATCCGTTGGGCTATGTCGGTCACTCTGGTTCTACTGCGGATATCCCCATTTCTAAGTTTATCAGAAACAGAAACTTTTTTATTCAATATAGATTATAAATGATACTTATTGAAAGTCAAACATATGTTTAATTACCACTGGTTCAAAAAAACCTCTGGCCTGGGAAGAATCAGCAAGAAACCTAGCGGGTTACACGAATTCACAACACAACAAATTAGAAATAGCTTGGTAGCGATCACCTCATTTCCAGGGGTTAATATCATCTATAAATTCTTTAATATTATAATAACCCTTCTTATACAAACTTAGTTTGATAAAGTTTTTGAACTTTGAGCAGTTCAAATTTTGTATATTTTCTGGAATTTTGTTGTAAAAGCGTATATATCGCCCCAAGAATGAATTACTGAATCGATGGAGTCGAGTAGCTGGTACCACTTGCTTGTGTCTGTTCCTAGTATTTACAGAGTGAATATCACTTATTTTTGTAAAACTACTTTTATTTTGTGTACGTATATTATATTTTCATAAATGTATTGAGAGGCCAAAGTTAATATATTAGTTATATATTAATTTCCTTAAATTTTTCTCGCAGCGACTCTTTAGGCTTTAAATCATAAATTGCTCTTATGGCCCTCTTCTGTAAAATAAATATAATTTCAGTGTCAGCTGCGTGTCCCCATAGCAAAATACCATAGGACATTATGCTATGGAAATAGCTAAAGTAAACTAGTCTAGCTGTTTCAGCACTTTATTACATGAGACTTGATTAGACTTCTAATCTTTTTACGGCATATGCTGCAGAACTAAGTCTACTTGCTAGTTTTGATATATGGGGGCTCCATTGAAGCTTCGCGTCTAATGTGATTCCAAGGAAAATGGTGGTATATACAAGACTCAGTTTCTCCTTATTTAAAATTACATTAGTATTTAATTGTTTGACATTTGGAGTCATGCATTTCATATATTTCGTTTTAGTCCCATTTAAATGCAAATATTAACATTGAACCAATTTATGAATTTAGATATAGCATTATTTACTTCGTCATATTTTTGTTATTGTCTACTTAATTTGAAAATTAAAGAAGTTTCATCTGCAAATAACATCATATCATGGCTATCCCCTACTATGTAAGGTAAGTCATTAATGTACACAAGAAACAGAAAGGGGTTGAGAATTAAGCCTTGAGGCACGCCCTTTTGTACCATCGACCCGGAAGAGCTCATACTGTTAATGACAACTTTTTGCGTTTTCTTACATAAATATGAAATAAGTAATTTAAGAGCATTACTTCTTACACCGTAGTGTTGAAGTTTCCTGATTAATGTTTCATGGTGAATATCATGCAGAGAAACTCTGAGCATAGCCCTCTCCATATCTCGCTGAGCAACCTTGAGATTCCTAATCTGGCCAGCAGTGAAGAACCACGTCTCAGTTCCATAGGTCATCACTGGCAACACACACTGGTTGTAGAAACAGAAAGAGAAACTTTTTTATTCAATATAGATTATAAATAATACTTATTGAAAGTCACTCTTTTGTTTGATTACCACTGGTTCGGAAAAAACCTCTGTCCTGGGAAGAACCAGCAAGAAACCCAGCGGGACTTTTTTTATAAATAACAGCTTACAATCATGATGTTACACAAATTAACAACATAACAAATTAGAAATAGCTTGGTAGCGATCACCTCATTTCCAGGGGTTATTATCATCCATAAATTCCTTAATATTATAATAACCCTTTTTATGCAAACTTAGTTTAATAAAGTTATTGAACTTTGAGCAGGTCAAATTTTGTATATTTTCTGGAATTTTGTTGTAAAAGCGTATACATCGCCCCAAGAATGAATTACTGACTCGATGGAGTCCAGTAACTGGTACTACTAGCTTGTTTCTGTTCCTAGTATTAACAGAATGAATATCACTTATTATTGTAAAACTACTTTTATTTTTGTGTACGTACATTACATTTTCATAAATGTATTGAGAGGCCAAAGTTAATATATTAATTTCCTTAAATTTTTGTCGCAGCGACTCTTTAGGCTTTAAATCATAAATTGATCTTATGGCCCTCTTCTGTAAAACAAATATAATTTCAGTGTCAGCTGCGTGTCCCCATAGCAAAATACCATAGGACATTATGCTATGGAAATAGCTATAGTAAACTAGTCCAGCTGTTTCAACACTAGTTAGACTTCTAATTTTTTTTACAGCATATGCTGCAGAACTAAGTCTGCTAGCTAGTTTTGATATATGGGGGCTCCATTGAAGCATCGCGTCTAGTGTGATTCCAAGAAAAATGGTGGTATCTACAAGACTCAGTTTCTCCCCATTTAAAATTACATTGGTATTTAATTGTTTGACATTTGGAGTCATGAATTTCATACATTTTGTTTTTGTACCATTTAAATGCAAATTATTAACTTTGTACCAATTTACTAATTTAGATATAGCGTTATTTACTTCGTCATATTTTAGTAATTGTCGACTTAATTTGAAAATTAAAGAAATGTCATCTGCAAATAATACTATATCATGGTTATCCCCTACTATGTAAGGTAAGTCATTAATGTACACAAGAAACAGAAAGGGGCCGAGAATCGAGCCTTGAGGCACGCCCATTTGTACCATCAACCCGGAAGAGCTCATATTGTTAATGACAACTTTTTGCGATCTCTTACTTAAATATGAAATAATTAATTTAAGAGCATCACTTCTTACACCGTAGTGTTAAAGTTTCCTGATTAATATTTCATGGTGAACACAATCGAAGGCCTTGGAAAGGTCACAAAATATACCCAAAGCATCCTGTGAATTCTCCCATGCATTAAAGATATATTTAATCAGCTCAACACCGGCATCAGTTATCGAGCGACCCCTTGTGAAACCAAATTGATTTTTATGAAGTAAATTATTTATATTAAAAAAATTTAACATTTGACCAAGAACAATTTTTTCAAAAATCTTACAAAGTGTTGGTAGTAGAGAAATAGGTCTAAAATTGGCGGGGTCTAATGTACTACCAGATTTAAATAAAGGTATTACTTTACTATGCTTCATTTTATCAGGAAACACACCAGATTTGATACTAGTATTAAAAATAATAGCTAAATGAGGCGCGATTCTATCTACTATAGACGCAATTACTTTAACGGAAATCCACTACAGATCCGCAGTTTTCTTAACATCAATAGTTTTAAAATATTTTACAATATCTTTTGATAACACTTTATGAAATGTAAAATTCTTTGTACACGCATTTACATTTTGTTTAAGTAACGATTCGGCGACGGCAGGAGAAGAATTCAGTGACTTAGTGGTCAAGATCGGAATATCAGTAAAATATTTCTCAAAAACCATTGCTACGTCCTGATCTGATACAGTTAATTTGTTGTTAACACTTAACTGGTAATTTGAATTGCGAGAGTTGATCTTACCAGTTTCGCTATTAATTATACTAAGAGTCTAGATACTGAGTGTAGAGTCTCGTTTTCAAGTTTTGAGGTATACTTGACGAGAAGACGTGCCGTAATTTCCCGAAAGCTGCCCAACCAAGTTGAATCCGTCAATTGACCTCTCGGTCGAAGTTGGACTTACCTTCTTTTTTTTATAGGATAGGGGTGACAAACGAGCACACAGTCCACCTGATGGTAAGTGATTGCTGCGGCCCATAGACATCTACATCTATCCTCTATTACAAATCAAAATGTAGATGCGTTGTCACCCGTGAGGACTAAGATGGAATGCCTCATTTCCAGTAAAACGGGCCTCCGGCCACCTGCACTCACCAAGCGAAACGCAGAAGTAAACCTCTACTTCACGCTGGTTTTCTGTGAGGTCGTGGTACCACCCCGGTTCGAGCCGGCCCATCCGTGCGACAGCAAAAGCTGCCGCGTGGCTCTACCACTGTTGATAGTCGGACTATTTGTCTCAGGTAAACATACTCGTCAACAACTTCGAGCTTAGTGCTTCCAACAACTACCGGCATAGGTGTGACAAGGACATTAAATATGATCTTTGTTTTTTGTTCATCTTAAGACCTATACGTTGGGAGACACTATTGAGGTCATTGAGCACAGTGCTTAGATCCTCCAGCCATTCTGTCATAAGGACTATATCGTCGGCAAATCGAAGGTGAGTGATGTACTCACCATTGATGTTAATACCGTATCTTTTCAGTCCACAAGCTTGAAAACGACTTCCAATGCAGCGGTGAAGTGTTTCGGGGATATAACGACACCCTGTCTTACACCTTTTGCAGAAGCAGTTGTATAGGTTTCGCACTCTGGTTCTGTACTCGGATAGCCTTCGTAGGCCTACTGTACAAGCACTTCAGCACCTCGATATACCGACAGTCAACTTGGCACCACTGAAGGGACTGCAGCATCGCCCAAATTTCGACGGAATCAAAAGCTTTCTCATAGTCCACATATGCCAGACATAGTGGCAAATTGTACTCCTTGGCCTTCTGTAAAATTTGCCAAAGGGTGTGTATAAGGTCTAAGGTGCTAAAGCCTTTTCGGAAACCAGCTTGTTCGGGAGGCTGGAAGTCGTCAAATCTGCGTGCGAGACGATTCGTAATGACTCTCGAAAACAGCACATAGACGCGGCTCAGGAGGGGTATCGGTCAAGACCAACACACTTCTGCTCCACGCCTCCGGAGTAGTACCACCATGGAGGACGGAATTAAAGAGCTTCTGAAGGACTTCAAGTACCAGTTTTCCACCCGCTTTCAAAAGCTCCGCTGTGATTCCATCCTCACCTGGGGCCCTGCCGTTTTTAAGGTGCTGGAGAGCCATTCTGATCTCGCTCAGACTGACGTCCAGGATATCTTTGGAATAGTGTCGGATAAGACTCGCTCTTGGATCTTTACTCACACTTGCGTGTGGCTCCAACGACGACGTGTACAGCTGGTCATAGAATCTCTTAATGTATCTTAAAATCTCAGGTGTCCCGGAAACGATGCTGCCACACTCGGTCTTCAGCTTTGACAGTTGTCTCTTTCTGGCAGACAGATCTCTGGGAAAGACTTTGGAGCCTTGGTTCCGCTCGATCGCTTCTTCAATACAAGCTGTATTGAAGTTGCGTAAGTCCCGCCACATGCATTTGGAGATCTGTCTGTTCAGTTGCCTGTATGCTGTTAAATCTGTTGAAGACTGTAGCTTCATCTCCCGTCTAACAGCCATGAGATTAAGAGTGTGATCGGAGAGTTTTTGTGTTCTTCTGCGGCGGGTCATACAGAACTTAGCTCCTACCGCATGGACAGTTTCCACAAGCTTGTCATTCATATCGTCCACTTCATTGCAGTCTTCTAGGCACTGAAAACGGTTTTGTAACTCGAGCTGAAAGGTTTCGAGACTTTGGACTAGAGCACGAGCGGGACGGAGCGTTGACTTTATCAGACGAGACCTCACCAACTTAACGTTTAGGTTCAGTGTGCCTCTAACCATTCGGTGATCGCTACCAGTTTTCACCCTCGCGATCACGGAGACATGACTGAACAGTTGTCGTCTGGCCGTCATAATGAAGTCAATCTCATTTTTGTCGAACCGTCGGGGCTCGAGCAGGTCCACTTCTTGTGGGCCGCTTTTGGAAGAAAGAGTTCATCATAGAGAGCCCCTATTTCTCCATTAAGTCAGCCAGATGCTGGCTTCTTGGGTTCCGTTGACCTATTCCAAATTTACCTACTTTCAGCTCACCGTTTAATCTTGTGCCTAGTTTTGCATTGAAGTCTCCCATTGACACCTAATATTGGGTTTTGGAGGAATGCATGGCTCTAGAGATATCCTCATACATTTCCTCCACCTCCTCATCGGGATGTGCCGAGGTTGGTGGGTAAACCTGTATGACCTTCAGCGAATACCGTTTGGTGATCTTGAGTATAAGGTACGCAACCCTCGTCTCCCAATCTTTACAACGTTGTTAACGAGAGACTTGTGGACAATAAATCCAACACCTCCTTGGGACAGATGTTCGTCCTCGGTCGTCATCGTCGTCCGGTGGTAGAACAAGTTGCCGGATTCGAGGATTACCGTGTCCTCCCCCTCTCTTCGGACTTCGGATAATCCTATAATATGCCAGCGTAACTTGTCTATCTCTTCTTCCAGCTCCACAATATTCTCGTCAGTCCTCAGGGTGCGTGCGTTATAAGTTGCCAAATCGAGTCATCGTAGGTGGCAACCGAACCTTCACCGGAGATTCTTAGCATCCCCTGGCCCACAGTTACCATGGTTGCCACCGTAGCCAGGAATAGCGGGGCCGCCGGGGACTGGGGGGCCGTCTTTTCGTAACTTTTTTCATTGGGGGGGTATATTGCCATAGTTGCCACGCTTGGCGAGCGGGTTGGCAACCGCAGTTTTTTTATTTCTAGTAAAAAGTAAGAAATTTAATATTATTCATTATTCATTTAAAAACACAGCCTTTTACATAAATTCATCGATTTCCTGGCCCCTGAGCTGTAACTGTGTTTCAGAAACCAGAACATAATAACCTTTCATCTTACCGTTATCACGTCTATTGCTGAATATAGACCTCCTCCATAAATAGCCTCATAGGGGGGGATATTTGCCATATTTGATACACTTAGCAGGCGGATTTGCAAGTGCAGTTTTGTTTTGTTTTTTAGTGGTTAGGTATTAAGAAGACGCCGATGCCCATCTCCTGGTTTGTTTCCCTCTGTCGCCACTTACTAAATCCAAGAGACGATATAGATAGAGACGATATAATGGATAATTTTGATACCGCCACTACACCGTTAAATCTTAATAAATCGAAATTCTTCATCTAATTAAGTCGAAATAATCTTGTCAGTCTCGAACACAGGCGCAGAGTAGCGAGCCTCTCGGTATTTTATAGGATACCTTCCGAAGCGTGCGCACAGGAGCTACATGACTTAATTCCTCCCTCACCTTTCCATCATCGGACAATCAGATAGTCGGCAGGTTTTCATATCTTTGTTATCGATATTCAATGCGTTCAAATTAAACAGCTTGTTTATCTTTTGTAATCATCATCATCATCATCATTACAGCCCTTCACAAGTCCACTGCTGAACATAGGCCTCCCCCAAGGAATGCCACAAAGCACGGTCCTGAGTCACCTGCATCCATCGACTTCCTGCATGTCTTACCAGGTCGTCACTCCATCTTGTGGGGGGACGCCCTACACTTCGCCTACCGGTACGAGGCTGCCACTCGAGAACCTTTCTTCCCCATCGGTTGTCGGTTCTTCGAGCTATATGGCCAGCCCACTGCCACTTCAGCTTACTAATCCGTTGGGCTATGTCGGTTACTCTGGTTCTACTGCGGATATCCTTATTCCTAAGTTTATCACGCAGAGAAACTCCGAGCATAGCCCTCTCCATAGCTCGCTGAGCGACCTTGAGCTTCCTCATACGGCCAGCAGTGAAGGACCACGTCTCAGTTCCGTAAGTCATCACTGGCAACACGCACTGGTTGTACAATTTTGTTTTAAGGTTTTGAGGTATTTCTGACGAGAAGATGTGTCGTAGCTTCCCGAACGCTGCCCAGCCGAGTTGAATCCGTCGATTGACCTCTCGGTCGAAGTTGGACTTACCTAGTCGGACTATTTGTCCCAGGTAAACATACTCGTCAACAACTTCGAGCTTAGTGCTCCCAACAACTACCGGCATAGGTGTGACATGGACATTAAACATAATCTTTGTTTTGTCCATGTTCATCTTAAGACCTATCCGTTGGGAGACACTATTGAGGTCATTGAGCATAGTGCTTAGCTCCTCCAGCGATTCTGCCATGAGGACTATATCGTCGGCAAATCGAAGGTGAGTGATGTACTCGCCATTGATGTTAATTCCGTATCCTTTCCAGTCCAGAAGCTTGAAAACGTCTTCCAATGCAGCGGTGAAGAGTTTCGGGGATATAACGTCACCCTGTCTTACACCTCTCTGCAATTGGATAGGTTTCGTACTCTGGTTCTGTACTCGGATAGCCATCGTAGCTCTACTGTACAAACACTTCAGCACTTCGACATACCGACAGTCAACTTGGCACCGCTGAAGGGACTGCAGCACCGCCCAAATTTCGACGGAATCAAAGGCTTTCTCATAGTCCACATACGCCAGACATAGTGGCAAATTGTACTCTTCGGACTTCTGTACAATTTGCCGTAGGGTATGTATGTGGTCTATGGTGCTAAAGCCCTTTCGGAAACCGGCTTGTTCGGGAGGCTGGAAGTCGTCAAGTCTGCGCGCGAGACGATTCGTAATGACTCTCGAAAACAGCACGTAGACGCGGCTCAGAAGGGAAATCGGTCTGTAGTTCTTCAAGAGAGCGTTGTCACCTTTCTTGAAGAACAAGACCACCGCACTTCTGCGCCACGCCTCCGGTGTAATGCCACCATGGAGGACGGAATTAAAGAGCTTCTGAAGGACTTCAAGTACCGGTCTTCCACCCGCTTTCAGAAGCTCCGCTGTAATTCCATCCTCGCATGGGGCCTTGCCGTTTTTAAGGTGCTGGAGAGCCATTCTAATCTCGCTCAGACTGACGTCCGGGATATCTTCGGAATAGTGTCGAATAAGACTCGCTCTTGGATCGTTACTCACACTTGCGTGTGGCTCCAACGATGACGTGTACAGCTGCCCATAGAACCTCTCAATCTCACTCAAAATCTCAGGTGCCCCGGAAACGATGCTGCCACATTCGGTCTTCAGCTTTGACAGTTGGCTCTTTCTGGCAGACAGATCTCTGGCAAAGACTTTGGAGCCTTGGTTCCGCTCGATCGCTTCTTCAATACGAGCTGTATTGAAGTTGCGTAAGTCTCGCCGCATGAATTTGGAGATCTGTCTGTTCAGTTGCCTGTATGCTGTCAAATCTGTTGAAGAATGTAGCCTCATCTCCCGTCTAACAGCCATGAGATTAAGAGTGTGATCGGAGAGTTTTTGTGTTCTTCTGCGGTGGGTCTTACAGAACTTAGCTCCGACCGCATGGACAGTTTCCACGAGCTTGTCATTCATATCGTCCACTTCATTGCAGTCTTCTAGGCACTGAAAACGGTTTTGTAACTCGAGCTGAAAGGTTTCGGGACCTTGGATTAGAGCACGAGGGGGACAGAGCGTTGACTTCATCAGACGAGACCTCTCCAACTTAACATTTAGGTTCAGTGTGCCTCTAACCATTCGGTGATCGCTGCCGGTTTTCACCCTCGCGATCACTGAGACATCACTGAACAGTTGTCGTCTGGTCGTCATAATGAAGTCAATCTCATTTTTTGTCGAACCGTCGGGGCTCGACCAGGTCCACTTCCTGTGGGGCCGCTTCTTGAAGAAAGAGCTCATCATAAAGAGTCCCTCTTTCTCCATGAAGTCGGCCAGCTGCTGGCCCCTTGGGTTCCGTTGCCCTATTCCAAATTTCCCTACTTTCAGCTCACCGTTCTCTCTTGTGCCTAGTTTTGCATTGAAGTCTCCCATTAACACCGTATATTGGGTTTTGGAGGAATGCATGGCTCTAGAGATATCCTCATACATTTCCTCCACCTCCTCATCGGGATGTGCCGAGGTTGGTGCGTAAACCTGTATGACCTTCAGCGAATACCGTTTGGTGATTCTGAGTATAAGGTACGCAACCCTCGTCGACACACTCCCGATCTTTACAACGTTGTTAACGAGAGACTTGTGGACGATAAATCCGACACCTCCTTGGGACAGATGGTCGCCCTCCCGGTGACAGAACAAGTTGCCGGATTCGAGGATTACCGTGTCCTCCCCCTCTCTTCGGACTTCGGATAATCCTATAATATGCCATCGCAACTTGTCTATCTCTTCTTCCAGCTCCACGATCTTCTCGTCAGTCCTCAGGGTGCGTGCGTTGTACGTTGCCAGGTCGAGTCGTCTAAGGTGGCAACCGAACCTCCACCGGAGATTCTTAGCACCCCCTGCCCCGCCGTTACCATGGTCGCCACCGTAGCCAGGAATAGCGGGGCCGCCGGGGACTGGGGGCCGTTTATTATTGTCATTGCTCATGGGGGGTATATTGCCATAGTTGCCACGCTTGGCGAGCGAGTTGGCAACCGCAGTTTTTTTATTGTATTTATGCCGTTACCAGGAAGATGCTGCTGCCCATCTCCTGCCTGTTTCCCTTTGTCGCCTTTTACGACACCCACGGGAGGATATGGGGTAGTGGATATTCTTGAGCGCCACTACACGGCAACTCTTTTGTAATACGTACAGCAAATTATTGAAATGTTTTGGCGACGTGTGTTTGCCGTCCGATTATAATTTAGGTGTCTGCAAGGCTAGAGTGAATAGCTTTTTTGTTATGATAAGACGGTATACCATCTAGAGCTTCATCACCGTTTACTATTAGGTAAGACTGTAGTCAAGCACTCATTTATTATAAGTAAATAAAATAAAATTGCTTTACGTACAAGTACATTTTCAGTACTAGCTTTATACCCGCGGCTTCGCTCGCGTGGTTTTCAATTTAGGAACATCGTTAAATGCTGTTCCGTGACAAATTTAGTAATATTCGATCACTTCATAGTCACCTCGGGCTCTGATCTCTATATTTATTTATTTATTTATTTATTTAAGCTTTATTTGCACACATAAAAAAAATGTACAAAACGGCGGACTTAATGCCTAAAGGCATTCTCTACCAGTCTACCTTTGGTTTGTGCAGAGAATCTAGTGATGGGTGCAAAACTCATAATTAAAAAAAAATTAAAGGTTTAAGGAAAAAATACAAAATTATAATATAATGATAATAAATACAATACACATACATATACATTTACATTACTACTTACATGCATACAATAGTATTTTATACATATACACAAATGCCCACAATAAATACATACACAATAAATAAATATGACATTTTTATATTATACATACTTGAGAATATAACAGTTTCCGAAGTTTATTAAATTTTTATTATTATCCGAAACTACTACTGCTTCGTTAAGTAATATTCCCAGAGTAAACGTTTAAAGATAGGTTTAGTTTTTGCTTCTTTTATATCTGTTTGTCAAAGAATTTTTTGAATTCTTAAAGACTATCGGACGTAGGGGAGTGATATTTGGCACAGACATAATATGCTATAGAAACACGTGAATAAATAATTTTCAGAATTGCATTAATGTCGTATGTTTAGAAACATCTACTATTTTTTATATAGGGTCTTCCAATGCATCCATAAAAAAGGTAAATTGTCTTGCAATCAAAATTTATTATTCCTATGGGGTATCTATACAATTTTCTCATCTGGTTGGGCTGTATAAACATATAACATGTTGGTCGCCTCGTGAGTAAGGTCCAGATATTTTGTTCGCTTATCTGTTTCGGCTTTCAGGAGGTACTCGTCATACGGAATGGTAATGTCGACCAAAAATATCCTTGACTGTGCCCGGTCCATCAGCACAATATCAGGCTTATTCGCAAGAATAGTCCTGTCTGTGATGATGGCCCGGTCCCAGTAGAGCCTGGCGCGGTCATTTTCGAGCACGGCTTTCGGCAAGTACTTATAATACGGCAGTTTCCGATCCACGAGGCCGTATTTCAGAGCGAGCTCCTGGTGTAGAATCCTGGCTACTAAGTTGTGCCTGTGCAAGTACTCAGAGTTGGAAAGCGCCGAACAACCGAAGATGACATGCCTAAGTGACTCACCGGTATGGCAACAAGTTCGGTTGATGTCGACGGTGCCATCCATTAGGATGTACCTCCGATAGTTGTTGGTCTTAATAATTTGATCCTGTATCGCCCAGACAAAACCATGTGTTTCCCCAAAGAGGTCACCAAAACGTAGCCAGTGGAGGGAGGTAACTGTGTCTACGAAAGGCTCATGTAGAGCCTTGAAAATCCTTCCGTGGAGCTCCTTCTCACTCCATACGGTCTCCCCGTCGGTAATGCTCTATACTGTCGGGTCTTGCGTTTGCTCGTTGGCTGAGAATAGAGCGGTCACCACTGTGGTGGGTGGAAGGAAAAGGGGAGATCCCCCGCCGGGCAAGGTGTTCTGCCCGGGGAGCGGCCAATGCTCCTAGTGGTAGTTCGGAGCTATTCTATATATGCTACTTTAACCGAGGAACTTTATAAGCGCGATTTAGGCTTCGATGTGTTTCGCATGTGGCGCGACGACAGCGCCGCCACAAGTCCTTTGTCACCATGTTTCCGCAGTAAGTACAGTCTCTTAATTGAACATTTCGGGTGATGCATCCTATGGGACGTCATATTAGTGCGGACTTTTCTATTCAGAGCGTAAGTTCAGTTTGAGTCCACCTTAGTATGCCCAAGGTATATATGAGAACAGGCATGACTCAACCGTTATATGCGTGTGTCTTATTCACACCGGACAAAAGGCTGTTAAGCACTTTGGTCAAGCGTGCATAAAACATCGCCTCATCGACACCGATGTGCTGTGACATAACCAGGTACTGGTATATTTCAGCCTCGGAAAGCGTCTTTAAATTTAAGGGCATAGATAAATCTATAACTATATATTCCACGCAACATTGGTCGCTACAATAATTCATAAAGTCTCTTCTGATCACTCTGGAAGAGACGATTCTAGTTGGACCGTGTTAACCTCTCGGTAAATCGCCGAATCCACTTCCCTCATGCAGCGATTCTCTACTTCAGGTCGTCTATGCACTCCGTCAGTTTTTGCGTTATATCCGGCTGCCAGGAAACGCCATCCTAACATCCTAAGGGTCGGGAGAGTGTAAGTGAATCCATCACTCCATTTGGTCGTAAAACGCAACTATGGGTGAAAAATCTTAAGCCTTCCGATAGAGGGTACTATAACAATTTACAGTTAACTCTATGGGAAAAACACTCATATCAGCGACGGAAATAGACGTCAAAGGCTTGAAACTTCTAGTATTGGGAATTGCAATTTGCCTGCAAATCGTTCAATCCTCAAAACAAGGCAATTCCTCCTTATAAGGAGAGATGCCTACGTCACGTGAATCGCTATTTAAACGTATTTAAACGCGTACTTAGCAGATATTCCAAAAATATATAACTTATTAATTTTTAAGTCATGTTGAGAATATATTTCAAAAATTCGTTTTTATTTTTATGTTATGAAAAATAAATGAATAAAATCGAATATGTTTAAACGCTCACGGCCGGGCCGGCCATTCTCTAATACCTATTTGGAGTAGGACGTACGTTGTTTAAGTAAAACTCTCACCGCTTGGGTACTAATTCGCTTGACGATTGGAGGAGTGGGGTAATGTTTTCATACATTTACATCGAATTACTACAGGGCCTTAAGTGCATAAATCTCCTTCTTCTTTTCTTATATATAAAAATCAATTACTGTCCGTTAGTCGTGTTAAAACTCAAAAACGGCTCGACCGATTTTGATTAAATTTTTGTGTGTGTTTGGTTCAGTCCCTCCTAGATGGTTTAGATTTATATCATTTGAATTCGGTAGGTGGCGCTGTTGTCGTGATTTAGAAATGACTCATCCGAAGCCGGGACGGAACGCTTGTATTTCATCAAAGGCATTTGTGCCAAATAAGCAGTACTTGATATCTTCATAGTAAAGGACATTGGGTATAAATAATATTATTGAAGAGCATTGTGATTATTTTTGAAGTAAAGCCACATTACTTCGAAATTAAATATAATATATATCAGGTTATCTGCAAAATTTTATTCATAATTATCACCTTTTCCTTCATATCAGTCCGTAAAATACCACTGTTGGTGATAGGTCTGTCCTGTAATAGACATGTGCTTGAATGCTGCACTTGAAAGTCGGATTATTGCAGTATGCGATGCCTTACACCTTTTGCTTGCTTTGCAAGTCGGGATGGCAACCACAGTTTTGAATTTTGTAGTTGATATAGACAGACCATGCTAGTCATTTCCAGATTTGTTCCTTCTGTCGCCTTAAACGACACCCACGCGATGATATGAGGTACTGGACATTCCTACACTACCTCTACACAGTAATTAAATAATATACCGATAAATAATTATGAGTTAGCATATGTGCTGTAGCTTCATCACATTAGTCTATTGATTAGTTTTCTTTGATTTTAGTTCTGTAATGAATTTCAGTCTAATCTTATCAACTATCAAATTCCGACGTTGAATTTCAATCGTTTTTATCAATTATCGACTTGATAAACAAAGGTCTTTTGATAAACAAAGAGCTACGCACTTAGAAGAGTGGTTAAAACTTTTCATATTTAATTAAAAAAAATAAAATAAAAAGCCTTTTATTTATTGCTTCAAAGTAGAGATTTACAATTTTAAAACAGTGTGCATGCAAAAAATTAATCCAGTGTTACAAAAACTTAGTATTTTGGTATATATTAATTTTAATAGTTAGGAATTTAACGTTTATTTAGTATGTAAGGAATATACTTATAGGTATGTAATAGAATAATATAGAACAAGATAATTTTCCTTCTTACTTCTAGTAGTTGTCTTAGACAATTATAACAATGCATAATAAAAGTTTTTTTTTGTGCGATTGCAAGAACCCCTCTCAACGCAGGGTAAAGACCTCCTCCAGAGATGACCATTGTTTTCTGTTCTCTGCTACTCGCATCCAGTGGGTACCTGCTATTTTTATAATGTCGTCTGACCAGCGCGCAATTGGTCTACCCCTTTTCCTTTGACCCAATGGTCCTACCCATGTTGTGGTCTTTATGGTCCAGCGATTGTCAGTAAGTCTGGCTACATGTCCAGCCCATCGACATTTTAGCTTCTGTGAGTAGCTGAGAGCGTCAATGGCTTTAGTTTTCTGTCTTATGGTAGTATGGCGGATTTTTTTGATCTTCTTAATCTTCAAAATGCTTCTTTCCATACTTCTTTGACTTGTTATGATCTTATTTTTTATTTTCCTTGTAAATTTCCATGTTTGACAGGCGTATGTTAGTGAGGGAAGTAGGCAGTTGTACATGACTTTGCTTTTTAACCTTATGGGCAAGTCGCTTTTTAGAATTTCTTTGAGGCTCCAGAACTTCTTCCAAGTGATTGACTCTTCTCTCTCCTTCTTGTTCGTTATTGTGTTGGTTAAATGAAATTTGTTTACCCAGATAAATGTATGTATCAAAATAGGTTAAAGGCAGATTTTTGAGATATATAGGTATTTTAGTATGATTTGTCATGACAATAGTTTTATTTAAGTTGATTTCTAAGCCTACTTTACTACTTTCTGCATGTAGAGAGTTTATCATTATTTGTAGTTGTTTTGTGCTTTCTGATAGCAGAACTATCGTCAGCAAATCTGAGATGACTAAGGTAACAACCGTTTACGTTTATGCCGACTTTCTTCCAGTTTTGTTTGCGAATGATGGACTCTAGCACCGCTATAAAGATTGTTGGTGAGACTGGGTCTCCTTGCCTTACACCTCTTTTTATTTGTATGATGGGCCTAGTGGTCTCCAACTTCACTCTGCTAATACTATTGTCATAGATGTTTTTTAGGACTTGTATGTAGTCCAATGTCACTTCTTGAGAGAGTAGAGCTTCCCAAATCGATGAATGGCGTAGAGTATCGAAGGCTTTTTGGTAATCAATAAAGACAGCATAGAGTGGTCTGTTATATTCTTGGAATTTTTCTATTATCATCTCTAGCGAGTGTATATGGTCAACAGTGGAAAAACCTCGTCTGAAGCCCACCTGTTCTATTGGTTGGAAGTTTTCTGTGGTTTCTTTTATTTTCTTCTCAAGTATGGAGGAGAAAAGTTTGTATAGTGAAGGTAGCAGGCTTATTGGTCTGTAATTACTAATATTGTTTGGGTCTCCATTTTTGTTAAGCAAAATTTTTTCCGACTCTGACCACTGACGTGGGGTGATTTTGCAATTCAGTATCATGTTGAACAGTCTGGTTAGAAGTTTAACTAGATACTTGTGTCTTGTTTTATAGCCTCGTTGGTGATTCTGTCGGGCCCTGGGCTTTTATCTATTTATAGTGCTTTAATTCCTTTAACCACTTCGTCTTCATCAATGGTTGCTTTCGCCTAGTCTGCACTACTACTCGGTAATTTATATGCTGGTAGCTTAGGTGTGCTATAAAGATTTTTGTAAAAATCTTGTGCTATTTTGAGTATGTTCGTTCTATTTCGTGTGTTGTTTGTTTTACTTTTTAATTCTTCGATCCATGATTTATGTGTTCTCAGTTCCTTGTATGCTTTTTCGGTGCTCCCTGTGGCATGAAGGCATTTTTCTATGGTTTGTGTGCGGTGTGCCTTATATAAAGTGCTTTTAATTCATTTTTCATTGCCCTTGATTTTGGTTTTGTTTTTTGTATTTCTTGTCTTCTGCTGATTAGTGCCTTTGTGCGTGCTGATATTATTTGGTTTATCTCTGTGTTTGTATTAGATTTTGGCTCATGAGCTTTTTTTAGGCTGATATCTATTGCGTTTGTTATTTTATCATAGCAATTCTGGACGGTGTCTTTGTCTTTCCAGTAGTCTAACAGATTTGCTGAGTACCTGTTCAGCGATACAATGTAGGCTTTCACTTATTCATCGCTCTTTAACTGGGATCGGGGGCGTTTACCAAACTTGCTACGATTTTTTAACCTTGAAAGAATACTGAACGCTGCCCTAACAGGTCTGTGATCCGAAGGGTAAGTGATGTTTATTGTGTACGTTTCTCGGTAGGTTTGTTAAAAACTAGTCTATTTCGTTTCTTGTATTACCATCTGGTGATTTCCAAGTCTATCTCTGTTTGTTGTTCTTTTTGAAAAAGTATTCATAATGGCTAGATTGTTCTCGTACGCGAACCCGATGAGTCTGTTTCCTCTACAGTTTCTATTACCATAGCCGTAACTTCCCTTAATGGTTTCGTTTGGTTTGGGTTGACCAATTTTGGCGTTAAAGTCACCCATGATTATTAAATTATTTCCTGAAAGTTGTATGGCTTTGTCGACAGTACTGTAGAATAGCTCTAGTTCTTCTTACTTTGAGGCCTCTGTTGGGGCGTAAACTTGAATGATGCTTAAGTCTAAATTGTTGGTATGCATTCTTAGCAGGGCCACTCTTTCTGATAGTCCCTTGAAACTTTTTATGTATTTTTTCAGGTGTTTTTGATAATAAAGCCTACTCCATATAATCCCGGCGTTTCTCCAATGTGGTAGAAAATAAACTCATCATGTTCCTCTATTTTGTTACCGAGTTTTCTGACTTCTGAGAGACCAATAATATCGTACTTTACGTTGTTTAAAGATTCTGTTAGTTCCAGTAGTCGTGAATAAGTCGATAGGGTTTTAACATTGTAGGTGTAATATTTAGGGTGTTATGATAGTTGTTATTAGTAGTGTTTGAAGAACCTGCTAATGTTTCCTCTGGAGGGTTTCGGTCGTAATCTTCCACGGGGACCAGCCGGCTTGGAAGATGTGGTTTAGTGTTTGTTTTTATTTGTAGTGTGTTTTCCGTGAGAGAGGGCTGTAATTGTTATTGTTCGTTATTTTTGTTTGTTTGGTCTTATGGTAGGTTATTTTGGTTGTTAGTGGTATTGGTTTTTTGTTGTTAGGAAACTGAGTATTCCTGGTTTAATAACTCCTTCTGATAAACTCGACGATCTTCGTAGTCCTGTTTGAGTTTTGTTCTTTTTATTAGCTTGTGTCTTTGGTTCTAGTTGCGTAAAATCATTGTAGTTTGGTGATGTTAGTAGAGTTCTTTTCTTGTTGCCTGATGTATTTGCATTTTTGTAGTGTATTATCAGTTTGTCGTACTTGATAGTGGCGGAGTTTCCTTTCTCTTTTTCAATTTTTGCTTGCTCTTGCTGTTCCCTTCTTTTTTCTAAAATATGTTGTGGAAAATCTTCTTTTATCTGATAAGTGGTATCTTTTAATACTCTCCTGTGCTTAAAGATTTCTATTTTCGTGCCCAATGAAGTAAACGTTACGGTAATCGGCCGTGGTTTTTCTCCTTTCTTCCCTATTCTCCTAGTTTCTTGTATGTCTCTGTGTTCTAGCCCTACAGAGAAGTATTGATTTATGAAATTTAATACGGTTTTTTCTAAATTTTCATATGATGTATCAGTTTCCGCTAAGCCAAAAATAACGATGTTCCTCTGTCTTGACTGTTTTTCTAGAAAGTAAAATCTTTTTTCCTGGTTTTCCAGCTTCTCTTTGAGGTTTTCGTATTTTATATCTATTGCTTTGAACTTTTCCTCCAATATGGAGTTTATATTTTGCGTAACTTATTCCGTAACTTTGTCAGCTGACTGTACAATTGTTGCTTTTTGTTCATTCAGCTCATTTTGAATTTTTCTAAGCATATTTATTACTTCCTCCATATTTGTTGGATATATTTTACGATAATATAGTGTTGTGAATATTTTTGTCGTTAACTTGTGCTTGTTAAGTTGTTTGGTGCATGATAGTCTTTATAGTTTTGACTAATTTCTCTAGATGGCAGTGTTTTATTGATCAACAATGCATTAATTTAATTGTTTTTTGTAAGTTTTGCACTTGAATAATATAATGTAAATTATAGTTTTTGAATTTAGTTCATTTGTTTCTAGACTACTGTTGACAATCTAATGCGGGAAATATTGTTTATAGTTTAGTTTTGAGGTCTTTTTCACTTCACTGTTTTGCACTTGTAATAATTTGCTATTCACTGTTTTCGGACCTTGTCCACAATGTTTTACGATAGTCACTTGTTTATTATTCCACTCCACTTGTTTTTAATGTTAAATATCACTTGTATATATTTTTATATTCCACTAAATACGGAACCGATCTTTATCATGGCTCAGTAGTGCCCTCTCATTTTCAATGTGAATTTAATTAATAGTATCAAAATATAAAATCAAACGTAAGAACTTCCTTCAAAGAACCAAAAGGAATAAAATAATTTCTAAAAAAGTTTATACTGTGTAAGAATATCTCCAATAACCCATATCATTCCGTGGGTGTCGTAAGAGGCGACAGAGGGAAACAAATCAGGAGATGGGCAGCAGCGTCTTCATAATAACCACTAAAGATAAAAAATTCGGTTGCCTACCCGCTTGCCAAGCATGGCAACCATGCATACCCGTATATCCCACCTATGAGGCAATCTATAGGGAATGCCTATGTTCAGCATTGGACTTTAATATGCTGTAAGGGTATAATTCTATAGCTACTGAAGTCCTTGCTTAAACAAAGTGTATCATAGACTTAAAGCCTTGACGTCAGAGATTATCCAATTATGTGGAAATAATATTTTTGGTTTTTAAAGTGGGTTTTTACATTTTCTTAAAGTTTAATTGTTTTACTCTTTAACGTAGCGACGTTATTTGATGAGAGGAAACACTTATATAAATCCATGTATATTTTATTATTTATTTAATTTAAAACATGACATATTCTATAATATATAATATAATATACCAATGGGAACGAAAAGTTCAAGACATGCAGCCTCGTATCGGGAAAAGTAGTGTAGGGTGGCTAGATAAACAGTTATTATATTTAGCAGACTAAACTTTTAGTTACTACCATCTTTGGCGTATCCCAATGGTAGTTCTACATAAATTTGGACAGAAAAATCCACCATTAAGGGTGGCAAAAAGAATTTATTGTAACTAGAGTTGAAAAGATAAATTTAAATCTTTCCTTAAGACATAAAGGAGAAGCTGGATTTTTTAATATAATTTCCAGAATTTCCATTTAGTGCGATTACAATAAAGAGACACATGATCATACTTTCAAAGTCCAATATCTGGGTAACAAACACCTGCATAATTAATAATGGATAAAACAGGTGTCTGCACAATGATCTTTGTCTTGACAGAAAGAAAATTCTTAAGGTGGCAAACAGTTTACGGCTGATGTCAGTGACATGTATGTCCCATTTTAATGTACAGTCCATGCACAGATCTTAATTTTTCACAGAGTTCAAGAAGGGTGTCAAGATGTAATTGTAATAAACCGAAGGCAGATTTGCTAGACTTCTCTTAGACAGCTTTCCGGAACTAACCACAAGTATTGCTTGACATATTTTTGAGTTGACAGAGACACCAAAATGCCTCGACCATTCACTAATAGCTTTCAAGTTCTTATTTCAATTCGTGATAGCGTTAAAGAGTTCATCGAAAGTAGTCAAAACGTACATTTGAAGGCATCAGCTTACATATATATACACACAGCAGTAGAAATAAATAGTAATGTAATTTATAAAAACTGAGAAAATTATCGGAGAATGTATTCCAACCTATGAAACGCCAGTTTCAAGATCAGTTCACGTTGAGCAATCTTGCTTACCCTTTATGAACCTTCTGTTTACGCCCGTGAAAATAATTAGCAAATCACTCCGAGGCTAAAGATGCAAATTCTAGATCGAAAATAATGGCTAGTATGATATAGTTATCAACCCCGTTAAAAACTCCAGGAAAGTCAACAAGCACCCGTACAGTAACTTTTTTGTTTCTTATACCAACAACTATGCATGCAGTCGGAGCTGAGGTTGCAAGACCTGTCGCAAAATACCATATTATTGATAACATTTCTTATCTCATATCTCTGTAAGACGAGAAATGATTCAAGAGATATGAAAGCGTACAGGCAACTGATCAGAGAGATCTCCAAATGCATGCAACTAGATCGCAACTTTAATACAGCTTATATTGAAGAAACGGTTGAGCAACCAAGACTCAAAGTCTTTGGTAGATATCTGTCTGCCAAAAAAGCCAACTATCTTAGTTAAAGAAGGATTCTGGCAGTGTTAATTTTGGGTAGCCTGGGATTTTGTTTGAGGTTGAGCGATTTTACGGACAGCTGTATACATCACCGTTGGAGCCACACGTAAGTGTGAATAACGATTCAAGAGTAAGTCTCATCCGACACTAAAATTTTGGTATCTCGGATGCCAGTTTTGTTGTTGGGAACACTACACTTAAAGTTGTCGATGGGTATGTTAGCCTAGGAAAATATGCCTTTAGATAGCCTTGTTAAGAGATCCGTGACGGAAAAACCGATCAGCACATTTCTTACATGTACATGTAAGGCCGTGGAGCCCAAAGTCGTAAACGTCGTGAGCGTGGCCACGAACAGAGTTCACAGACTCTTCTGTCAAGAGATGTGGCGAGATTGTTTGTGGTGCCGTCGCTAGAATGTTAAACATTATGCGTATTAATAGTCCAATCGGTGTAATTCGATTGTTCTATAATCGTTTAACGGTAAGTAGGACGACGCGAGCTCAGCTTCAGCCTCACAAGCTATTTACCAGCGCCTTTAATCTACATTCTTATTGTGCCTGAAAGAATGGTTGCCAAATATAATTTTCAGCAAGAAAGATCATCATCATCATCATTGCAGCCTTTCATAAGTCCACTGCTGAACATAGGCCTCCCCCAAGGAATGCCACAAAGCACGGTCCTGAGCCACCTGCATCCATCGACTTCCTGCATGTCTTACCAGGTCGTCACTCCATCTGTTCATCATAAAGAGTCCCTCTTTCTCCATGAAGTCGGCCAGCTGCTGGCCCCTTGGGTTCCGTTGCCCTATTTCAAATTTCCCTACTTTCAGCTCACCGTTCTCTCTTGTGCCTAGTTTTGCATTGAAGTCTCCCATTAACACCGAATATTGGGTTTTGGAGGAATGCATGGCTCTAGAGATATCCTCATACATTTCCTCCACCTCCTCCTCGGGGTGTGGCGAGGTTGGTGCGTAGACCTGTATGACGTTGCGAATACCGTTTGGTGATTCTGAGTATAAGGTACGCAACCCTCGTCGACACACTCCCGATCTTTACAACGTTGTTAACGAGAGACTTGTGGACGATAAATCCGACACCTCCTTGGGACAAATGATCGCCCCCCCGGTTATAGAGCAAGTTGCCGGATTCGAGGATTACCGTGTCCTCCCCCTCTCTTCGAACTTCGGATAATCCTATAATATGCCAGCGCAACTTGTCTATCTCTTCTTTCAGCTCCACGATCTTCTCGTCAGTCCTCAGGATGCGTGCGTTGTACATTGCCAGGTCGAGTCGTCTAAGGTGGCAACCGAACCTCCAAGGCGGAGCGAGCGGGTTGGCAAGCGCAGTTTTTTTATTGTATTTATGCCGTTATCATGAAGATGCTGCTGCCCATCTCCTGCCTGTTTCCCTTTGTCGCCTTTTACGACACCCACGGGAGGATATGGGGTGGTGGATATTCTTGACCGCCACTACACGGCAACCGTAACCGACATAGCTCAACGGATTAGTAAGCTGAAGTGGCAGTGGGCCGGCCATATAGCTCGAAGAACCGACAACCGATGGGGAAGAAAGGTTCTTGAGTGGCAGCTTCGTACCGGTAGGCGAAGTGTAGGGCGACCCCCCACGAGATGGAGTGACGACCTGGTAAGGCATGCAGGAAGTCAATGGATGCAGGTGGCTCAGGACCATGCTTTGTGGCATTCCTTGGGGGAGGCCTATGTTCAGCAGTGGACTTATGAAAGACTGTAATGATGATGATGATCATGTCGGTTACTCTGGTTCTACTGCGGATATCCTCATTCCTATGTTTATCACGCAGAGAAACCCCGAGCATAGCCCTTTCCATAGCTCGCTGAGCGACCTTAAGCTTCCTTGTAAGGCCAGCAGCAAGCAAAAAAGATAATTGGTTGTAATTCTGTAGGTTTAAATGCTTTTGTAATAGGCTGAAAACTTGATTCGCTCGAATATATCCGTCAACCCTGTTCATAAAAATTGTGACGATCCCAAGGGCCATTCGAACCGTAATATTTATCCTTTTCACATTTACTTAAAAGTAAGTACGTGCCTCGGGGATGCCGTGTTTCGTGTCATAGGAGTTGAAGGAAATTGAATATGTGGATTTAGTTATTTCCTTAGATTTAAATAAAGACGGAGGGACGAAATGCATATACCGATATTCCTGAACTACTTATATATAGGCTCTTCAGACCAACAAAGAAATGTAGACGGAGTGCTGCATGGATTTCGAGCGAAACCTTCATTCATTAGATAACATCAAAGTGCACTGATGAACAAAGGCCTCCCCATAGATTTCCTCTTATGAGAGATATTTGCCATAGCAGCCACTCTTGGCTTGGGTTGGCAACCGAAGTTTTTTTAGTTGTTGTTATGATATACTGCCCATTTCCTGATTTGTTTCTCATTGTCGCCCCTTACGACACACGCGGTATGATATGGGGTAGTCGTCCAACCATCAGTAATATAAAATTTTGGACCTTATCTTTACATCATGCAAATGATGACGATATATAGATATTTATCACGCGATATATATATCGATACCGTTTAAAAATATCGATTCGATATATATCGATATATTTTTTCCTTGCCCATCCCTATAATAAGATAATATAATTGAGTTCTATAAAAAAGTTTTAGGTATTCAGAGTAACGCTTTATTTTTCTCAAAAGTTGGTATCTCTTTATACCGGTATTAAGGCATTTCATCTCAGTTCTCAAAGGTGTCAATCATTTTGATTCGTATATCGAGGATAGATTTTGATGTCTATGGGCCACAGCAACTATTTACCAGCAGGTAGACTGTTTGCTCACTGGTCACCCTTAATCTATTAAATAAATAATCATATAAAATTAAACTTAACTTACACAGCTACTACACGATACGTGCCGCTTAATCCAATCCTGGATGGATCAAGCTCAAATTATTGAAAAAACACGCACTCACGCACACATATGCGTCTAAAATAATTTGCAACCAACCAAAGACATGGTATGGATCATGAACCATGGATCATGGTTATTTGCATATGCGTGTGTAAACTTTAACGACCTGTTAAAAAGAAAGAAGAAAGATATGTACGTGAGTACGTGTCAAGAAGTAGAACAAGGTTTCAGCGTCACTTAAAATGTACGCATACGTGTATAATTTCTCTGTTAGTCTGAAGTAGACACTTACATTTTTAATTTTACTTATTTTATTTGCAGAAATACATTAACTCCGTCGTTATTTCATCGAGAAGAGTTTCGTTTTACACAGCGCTAGCTGAGAAATTTCTCTTTGGAAAAATAGAAAAAAAAATACATTAAATTTATTAGTGATAAAAATAGTCTAGAAATAAACATCATGAAACAGAACCTAACTTTTAATAAAAAATATGAGCCAACTTCAAAAAACTATAAAAAAAATTACATTCTGAAGTCGGTTTTTTTACCATTTTGAATGGGTTAAAGAATATCACAATCCCAATGTCGTCTTAATATTAATATTAGTTTTTAATCCCTGTTCTGCTACTCATAGGGGTGTAATTTGTTCTCCAAATGTATTTGGGGCTATCTCCGAAGTATAAACTATTTAATGAAAATAATCACCAAATCGGTTTAAAATTAACAAAGTTATCGCGTAAGGTAACATACAAATAATATACAGTTCAATTCTAAATCTTCTTTAATGAAGTCGGCTACAAAGTGACACACTACGAAAATTACAATTTTAATTATATATATGAGTAAACTGGATAATAACAATAAGATAAGTAATGGAAAAATTGAGGGTATGCTGAGGCAGGCGCAAATCTATTGGTATGAAATTCCAAGCGTCGGACACTATACCGCGAACGTTAATATAGTGTAATAACTGAATTATGTCTTCATCGTGTATATCTGAAACAGAAGATTACCTTATCATACAGTGATATCGGAAACAAATACCAATTTCTTATTATGATTAAAAGTCATCAGCCATAGCAGTATATTAGCGGAGTAAGAATAACCACTACTCTGAACAGTCTCGCGGGTATCGGAAGAGGCGACAGTGGGAAACTTGAAACGAGATTTGTAGTATCTTTCTAAAAAGAACTGAAAACAAATGAGGATGAGAACCCAGCCGCTAAACGTTACAACTATGGAAAATTTTCCGGATTCCCAAATCAGATCTATGAGAAAGGCCTATGTTTATCCGTGGACTGCTACAGGCTGTAATGATCATGATGACTGAAATAAATTAATAATATGCAGTGTGCGGGTGACGTAAGAGAAACTATCACTCCGTTTCGTCCTGTGGGTGCAGTAAGAAGAGACACTGGGCAGCGTCAAAAATTTTAATAGCTTCTTATATAAAAACGGTATAACTATCTCTTATATGCCAGACGTAAAATATCCAGACATACCTCAAGGAGCAGTGTCAAATAGGCATGGGTCATTGATGGTTTTTTAGTTAATGTAATTTAACTGTTTATCATTAATGGTCAACAGGTTGAAAAAGCTGTTAAATAAATAACAGGTTTTAAAACTTCAATCGTTAGCGTAATCGTCAATTTAATATTTCAACGTTTTCGATCAATAACAAATTTGTTGCAGATTAGATTGAACATTTTTTTTTATAGAATAAGGGTTTATTGATTTGATTGATTATTGATTTCGTAAGAATTTAAATTAAGTACTTTTATTTTTATTGAATTGGAATGACCTTTAATCCGTCCTTTTTCCAGGCTTAGGACTGGCTGGGTAAAAATAGTATCCAGGCGTACTTAAAAGATCATCTGATTTTCATTATTCATCATATTTTGTTTTTTCCTTTGTTCTATTTACAATTACATATCAAACCTCATAACCTGCAAAATGGCCTTCGTCTAAACTTACATTTAAAAATAGCAGTTAACTTAAACTAAAAAAAACTAAACTTAACACTCGTCCTCGACGCATAATGCAAACAAAACAATCGCAAACGAATTTTAGCCTTGACTGACACTCAGGGATTGTTTACACACTAAATACAAAATCATAACAAATCAACTTTATTTACTCGCTCACGTTCACACACACAAACGCACAAGACCGCGTTAGTAACCTCCGAAAGTAACGAATATTTCCGAAGGAGACTAAATTCACAGAAATGAATAAAATAATATTGAAATAATGCGTTGAGTGCGTTGACGTAAATTAACAGCTAATATATTGTTTTCAAATCAAATAATTTATTTGCAGTCCAAGTGTCCATAATTGGTCTTAAATGAAAATGTGCTTACAACTTTTCATTAATGAATAACAGTTAACACATTGTTGAATGAAAAGCCGTTAAAGAAAACTGTTTACTGATTCAACGCCCACTTCTAGTGTCAAATGTACGAGCCGTGGAAACGTCGTCTGAACTGACCTGACCTGACGAGTGCGACTTCTATAACTTCGATTTTCCAATAGCAGGAGGGTCCCGTGTTGAACAGTGGAATTTGACGGTGTGATTAGGGTAAAGAGTTTTTAAATTACTGATGACAACTTTTTATAGGACTGTTGCTCAAAATTGAAATTTTTTGTTATTAACTGACATGGTAAATAATATCGTTTCATTTATTTTTCTTTTTTGTTAATTATATTTTTTTATGTTTTACTTTTGATATATTTAAGATAATTGAATGGATTGTTTGTTGGCGCTAATTTAACGATTTAATAATGATTGATTTTGATGTGTTAATTTTGTATAATTTTATAAATTCTAAGAATAAATAAATTTGCATGTCACCATTAGGGACTTAGTATGTATACATAGTATTTAACAATATCTTATGTAACATACATACTGAAAAGCAAATAAATAAATAAATAAAGAAGATGATGAGTGTATACTTATCATACGGTGACTATATTAATATATAATAATAATAAGAATAATTATCAGCCACCATGTTTAATCTCTTGGGTGTTATAAAAATTGCAATACGGATGATTTGTGCTTTGTTCGGAGAACTTTAATATTGCGACTGGTGATGGTATATGGGGATGAGGTACAATGATGGGATAAAAAATGTCATTTCGTTCTCAAATTTAAAAAAAGATATTTTTATAGAATAAGCGTGACAAATGAGCACATAGTCCACCAGGTCGTAAGTAGATACTGTGGTATATAGACAACTTAATCTTCGATTATGGACCAAAATATTGTAGGCCTACGTCCTAAAATTTTGTTTGCAAACGGACACAAATACATCAAAGACCGATTATCGGTGTTAGTATGCAGCTCGCATCAGTACTAATCAGTGTTTGTGTAAAGGAATTGCGTGTGCGTGTACCTCGCGTATGACAAACAATATTGTAGGGCTTTTAACACTTTCACTGTCCGGTTTCCAGACACAATAGTAAGACAATAGCAGTGCCCTATATATATAGTGCACGGGACAGCGAAAGGGTTAAGGTGCTTCACACATGTAATGTTACTCTGAAAATGTGCGAAGCATTTAAGATCGTGATCCTAAAATAAAAAAAAATAATTTTATTTAATCTTCAATTATCTAAAATACGAGTATATATATACGTACATACATATGAGATAGATTAAAGACTTTCACAATGAGGATAATAGACAAAACAATGACTTCATACCTGATTGCGTAATAAGACGGTTATATAACGCAAGCTTTATGTTTTTAATTTGACATTTAATCAGATGGACACCAATCGCTGGCATTAATATACGAATAATGGTCATAAACGATAATACCAGATAAAAGAATGCCTCAAACATACTTTCCTGGAAGAGAAAATATACATTAAATTTTAATATCATATTGTACTTTTGTCAGAAATTATCGTAGGGTACATAGTTTTATAATGGATTCCAAACTGCAGCTATCACGTCAAACGTCTTGAACGTGTGCAACAAAATTTTACTAAGTTGTTAACATTCGCAGGAGCCAGAGTACCTGAACGACTCACACACTATTTAACGTTTTGAATAATTTAAGGTACATACAATACAACCTTGAGAACGTCGAAAAGTTAATGAATTTCGTAATCATAGCACCTTACATTTTGATTGAAATAATAATGATTGTACTTCATACAATAGCTAACACCGCTACGCTTAAAGCGTACGCTAACCTATCATACCACATAAGACCAATGGTTTACTTTTATTGGAATTACCATCATCATCTTCTATGTCATCACTCACCATTCATTCACCGCTGAACATGAGTCGTGGTAGCTCTAGGGCTTAGCGCTCGCTGTAAATTTCACAGTACATGAGCAACCAGGGTTCAATCCCCGCCAGCACAGATAAAATAGTTTATTGCAATTTTATGTGATGATTTACAACGTGCTCGGCGGTAAAGGAAAATATCGTGAGGAAACCTGCATGTTTGAATCTCAGAAAGTGATAATTTATATGCCCATTTAAGTAATTTGTTCATCGTGGATCTTTAAATTATCTAATAAATATTTCACATTAGCAATACTACGAATAGCTTAAATACACTTTACGTAAATAAGCATTTAAGTATTGGAGCTATAAAATAGAAAATATAAAAAAGTTATAGTTACAGCCTATATACGTCCCACTGCTGGGCACAGGCCTCTTCTAATTTCTGAGAGGGTTTTAGGGCAAAGAAATGTCCGCCGCGCTGCCCCAATGTGTGTTGACGAACTTCACATATTTTCGAAATATACTTTTTCTTATTTCTCAGACATGCAGTTTTCTCACGATGTTATCATTCAACGCCGAGCACGTTGTAAATCAACACTTAAAATTGCAATTAACAATTTCATAGGTGCCGGCGGGGATCGAACCCGGGTTCCTCATGTACTGTGAAACTTACAGCGAGTGCTAACCAACTGAGCTCATTAGTTATAAAAGAATCGAAAATATAATGACAAAATATTTTTAAAAACATTCTTACCTTAAGTAGAAGAGTTTTTAATGCTATCCAAATCAGAGTCATTAACATTGGCGCATCAGTTATAACACTGACTACAGTCTGTGGGTAAGAAACGTACATACCTAAAGATTTAATTTGAACGGTATTTTTAAAAAGATACAATGGAAACAAAAAAGAACTTACCAGTTTACAGTATAATGGCTTGACTTTGTCAAAACAATCAGCAATATCAGTATAAAGATTTGTTATCTGCGTTAAGTTTATTTCCACTTTATTTAGATTTAGTTTCAAATCGATAAGTAGTGTGCGGATAAAGCTTAAAATAAATATTTGTAAAATGGGAACAATATCTGAAGCATTTGATGGAAAATAAAGAAAAAAATCATAAAATGAACTTTCAAATTTAGAATAGCGGACAACAGATATGGCGCTGGTTATACAAACTGGTACAAATGAATTTATTATTGTCATTTTACCGAAAGTATTCAATTTATTAGTCTGATTAATTTTACTAATAGAGAATATATCCAATAAAAAGTTGTAGATATTATACTTGCATAAAAGGAATAATAATAAAAACGCATAAAACTGGATTAAAAAAAATATGTAAATGATTAAGTTTGCAATGTCTTTCATTTTCCAAAGGGGTAGTAAAGTAATAATCATTGGACTTATTGATGTTATAAAAGAACCAACTGCAGCAATCTTTTGATATTTTTTTGGTATAATTTGGATAAATCCACAATTTAATCCAAAACACAGCTGAATAATGGCAAAAAAATATAGAATGAAATTTGACAGGAATTTTCCGCCAGCAATAGTGTTATTTATTACGAAATCCATTTTTGTTAGACTTGTAAGAGACTTGTTGATAGAGCTTTTGGTATAGCGTCACCAACATCATAGATTTTATTAACATATAACAAAATTGTAATACAATTATCTAGATTAATTTCAAATAAAGCAATATCAATAACTTGATGTTATATAATGTAAACAATTATAAAAATTAAATTGAATGAAAAAGTAACATCAATTTTCCTAAATGTATTTTGTTATTGTAATATACAGAAACACGTTTTTAATTTCTAGCACATTATTAATCGACTACCTGTGCTCGCGACTTCGTTGGCGTAGAATTAATACTTTTGTTATAATATATATATACATACCTTGCCTACTTCACCTTGTTTAAAATTTCCAGTTTTTTGGACGCAGTTTGTACTTTCGGCTCAATGTTGGCGCCAAAGTTGAGGTTAGCACTCAACTGTATGCCGAGAAGCTCGAATTGATTAGTAACCATTATAGATGTACCTCGGAAAGTAGGAGTCATATCAAATGGATTCCGTTTTATGGAGAACAGACAGGCCTGTGATTTGGCGGCGTTGTATGATACCAGATTGTCAAAACCCCATTGGGAGACGAGACTCAAGATTGCATTTATCCGCTGCACCATTACTTTTCTGAGTGAATGTAATAATACCCTTCCATCTTTTGTACTGGACATGAATCTCTGTGTGAATGTGCTGTCATTTGCATACCTAACGATAACTAGTAGAAGTTGGTCATTGATGTGCAGTAGGAAAAGAGTCGCATAGGGAAAATACCCCTGAGGAACTCCGGCATTAATATGAATTAGGTAAGAAGGGCAGCCATTTATGACTACCATGATTGACTGTTCACTCAGAAAGTCAGATATCTAGTTGAAAAATTCAGCGGGGATGCCGTAAGTATGAATCTTAATCAGCAGACTTGCGTGCCAAATGGAAGTCTGGAAACGGTCGAAATATCGATAGAAACTGCTAGAACTTCAGCGTTCTTCTCGATGGTATCGCCCCGGAAGTGGGTCATATATAGAAGAAGATTTCTAGTGGACTGTCCCCGGCGGAAGCCATATTGATGGTCACTGAGGACGTCATTTGCTTTAAGGTATGTCAGCAGCTTACTGTTCAACACTCAATCAAAAATCAATTCGATTTCACAAGAGGTCGCTCGACGACAGGTGTTGAGCTTATGAAATATATTTTCAATGCCTATGAGAATTCACAAGATGGCTTAGGTATTTTTGGGATCTATCCAAGGTTTTTGATTATGTTTATCATGAGATATTAATCAGGAAACTACAACATTGCGGTGTCAAATATATTACGCTTAGACTTATTATTTCATATTTAAATCACAGAAATGAAAAAGTCGTTATCAATAGTAAAGGTTTCTCCGGATCGGTAGTATCAATGGGTGTTCCTCCGGGCTCAATTCTTGGTCCATTACTGTTCTTTACCCATATTAATGACTTACCTTATCTTTTAGTGGACAATCACGATATAGTATTATTTATTGATGATACCTGTTTAATTTTGAAACTCAAACGATAGTCAATTAATTTTGACAATGTAAATAATGCTCTTTCGAAATTAGTACACTTCCTAGATTATCTAAATATAATAAAAGCTGTCTATACATGTGTGTCAAAATATATAATAAAATTCCTCAGCATACTAAAGCACTATCTTTCTCAAGATTTAGAAAAGGCCTCTATGATCTTTTCGCAGAAAGAACTTTTTATAGCGTCAAAGAATTCCTAGATTATTAATTTGACAAATGAACTACTACGATTTCACATTGACATTTTTATTTTGTTTAAAAATAATTAACCATTCTTTTGACATTTTATCATATTTGGTAATAATTAATAATTGTCTGACATTTCTTTTATATTTAATAACAATTAATAATTATCTAATGAGTCATTATATATAAATTTTAATTTTAATTTTAAATGGGGAGGAGTTAAGTCTTGTGAATACCACTGTTTTTCTAGGTATTACAATTGACGCGAAGCTTCAATGTGGCCCCCATATATCTAATTAGCAAGCAGATTTAGTTCTGAGCTGTATGAGCTATTCGATTTCGTAATATATATATAGTATATATATATATATATACTATATATATATATATATATATATATATATATATACATATATATACATATATATATATAGTAATATAAATATGAGTAGAAATGATGAAAATACATCATCATAAGATTAGGAAAACTAGCCGCTTCTTTGGATCGCTGTAGATGGATAAATGTAAGTAAATTATATTTTGCTTGACTGATACTAATATTGCGATGAAAGTTCCATCCGTTGACTGATGTGGTTTCTAATGATGTTTGTGCTGTTAGCTTTTTGTCTTTTAGAGCTTCATCGGTCTCATTGATTTTGTATATGATGTGTCATAAGTCATAACTCGTGGGTAATAAAACCATACCATGTTTTGAGATACATTTACATTTGAGATACATTGCTGTCTAGGAAGTAGTAGTAAAGTAATTGATTGATTACTAAAATAAATTTAGAAAATAATGGTTAAGAATAATATTAGAACAACTCAAAATCGGATAATGTAATTTTTAAATCCCACGAAAATATAAATTTTATTTGGCATTTATATCGATAACACAGTGTACAATAAATCCAATTTCAAAAAAATGTGCAGAAACCGTTGTGTTAGAGTTTTATTATAGTAATAATAGACTACTTACTGGTGACAAAGTCGTTTACACGCATGTTTAATAATTGTAAAAAGAGGCACGTACTCACGTACGTACGTAATGTTAAGTAATTATAATTGGAACCCCAACATTTCCCAAAAATTGACTTTAGGAGTGTTCTGGTCACGTTTGATGATTTTAATATTCCCTACTCTCCACTCTCAAGTCCAAAATCTTGGTGTTAATAATTAAGATGTACCAACTAAATTAATTGTTCTTCAGATATCGTAGTACTCTGAATCAGTCAGAAACTTTCCGATTGCGATATACATATGTTATCCTGACCTTAATGAGTTCTCCTTGACAAGCTGGACCGCCTCTTCAGTAAGTATATGCGTTTCATATTTCGTCTTCGCAAGTGTGAGCATATTTTTGTTGCTCATCGCTGATATTGAATTTGAAATTTGAATGGATTTAAACTTCCTATTCACCAACTATGTTATGTCAGGATACTTTTTACAGCTTTTTTTTATTTTTACTCGATGATCACTATCTGGACTATATATACATATAAATAAAACAGAAGTGTCTGTCTCTAAATTCAAAGATTTGGCTTCTATTAAGCTCAGGGGGTTATTTGCATATTATTAAGACATACATAACCATTATTAAAATTTATATCTGCCATTCTGTTCGGGGTAATCTTTGAAATGGATGTAACGACTGTGATGAAACTTTACAAAGAAATAGATAGCAATTTCAGGAGGTAACAAGGCTAAATTTTATTCAAAAAACTTGATCAGTTTTGAATAAACTCTGTTTACGGGTTTTAACGCGTTTAATTTACTTATGTAATTCCTCTGGCCGCGCTTCACGACGTCGAGCAAGTATTACAAGACAACAAACTTAGCATCCCGCGTCATCGTCACAGTGACCGAGTGAATCCGGCCACAGTCAAGCGTGTGTCTCCTGTACTACCTTATGTTAGAGGAGTCACAGATAATGTTGGCTACATCTTGAAGCGAGCTTCCATTAAAACATACTTCAAGCCGCTGAAGAAGATTAGTCAATTGTCACCATGCGTCAAGTGTAATAACCACCTACAAGATGCAGTAGTGTGCTAGCTTGATTGAGAATGTCGTCTCTCTTAAACAGGATAAACAAAAAGATCTTTTAAAACCTGCGTGAAAGAACGTATAGTCGACGCAGGGCATCGAAGCGCTGGTAAGTCTAGAGTCTGTGAACATTTTCTAGATCGTTCCCGCCATAACATCGGATTTGATAGGCTACAAATCCGCGCAGAAGAACGTCGCTTCCTACCAAGGATGATATACGAGCCTATTGAAATTAAAAAAAAAAACATCCTAAAGTTGTAACTGTATTACAGCTGTTATGTGGTGTGCAAGGAAACTATTACACTATAGATATAGTCTTATAAGTAACTTATAAAGACAAATGTTCTAAATTGGTTTTTCAACGGAATTACAAATGAATATAAAAGGGTTTATTGAATGATGACGACAGTGACATATGTTTAACATATTAATATTGTTTTTGGATTGGAGTGGAATTTTGACGGTCATAATTGGTTCTACATGTTTAACCTTAGATATAACTAAAAATTGATGGATGACATAGTATTTTAATTAATTTTGCAGATAGTCTATGTAGTATAGAACAAAAAAAAGCAAAAATTCACATTCTTTATTGTAATAGTTACGTAGATATTTAGATTTTCATAAATTGTAACGAACACGTGGTCACCCTAGTGACCACTTTTTGAAATTTTAATTTTCGATTTGGATGATAATAAAAAAAAAGAAAAATATTTCCAATTATAGCATGTAAAAATTTGATTACGATAAAGAGAAACAGGAAAAATCGTTATTTTGCTTATTATTATTATAATATATAAATTTCAATTGTATATGCTTAAAGCTAACATTGAGACGAATCAAATGAGACTAAACACGACTATACTGTGATACGCAGTTCAAAAATTACAGGTTTAGACCTCTTATAGACGCCATATTGAAAATAATAAAATAGCGTTTTCTTGACAACCACTCGTCGTAGAACGACGGGGTTTTCACTGGTAGAATCAGGAGAGAAAATTATAATAAGTTCAGACTCGTTCAGTCTGTTTCCAGGACTGAAAATCTTAAATCTATAAATAATTTCAGGTCATAAATTCTGGGTTCCTAATCAAATGAGCTTTAGATCAGGCAAATCGAATCAGTGGTTTCGAAATTATAGTAGTTTTAACTAAGTGGACGCCATATTAGCAGCCATCTTGAAAAGTACTTAAACATGCGTATCTAAGGAATCACTCATCGTAGATCGGTGGGGCTTGCTTGGCTGACATTGTTAATTCATAAACTATACGTAGGCTAAAACGACGGTTTAATTTACGACAATAGGAGGGAAAAGTTATATCTATTTATCTATGTGTTTTGCTTTGGTTACTTAGAGTTGTATTTTGGACAACTACTTATAAATATATTTGTATTGTTTTTATTGTTTTTTTTATTTTTATTTGTTATTGTATTTTATGAGTAGACATGACCTCTAAACAGACAAAATCAGACGGCACAGTAGGCGGAACGAAATCTAAATTCACAATAACAGCTGCAGGGGTTTTAGCCACAGGGGCTCAGCGAAAACATGCTTCACCAGTGGAGAATCGAACAATGTCTAACGTGCAAGGTTCGACACCACAAAAATCATGCACACAATATGAGGCTTCTCCTGTCCAGACAAACCCATTAACTGAGTGTGATTCCATGGCATTAATCCCGTCCAAGACAAATGACCTCTATCAAGAGGCAAAGACACAAATGGAAGCGTCGGGAAAAATTAAGACTACAATAAAAGAAACGGTACTAAGGAACTTGGCGTCTCTCAATGAAATTGTTCTCCAATTAAGTGAATCGAGGCATACGCTATTACAGCGACTGGAAAAATCTAGGACAGGGCATGCGGAGCCTAATACTGAATTAGAAAAACATTTCACAGAGGCAAAAACTAAAATTTGCAACGAACCTTTTGCCTCTGCCACCTCTGACAAATATCGGTCCATCACTCTTATGGAAAAACTAATAGAACAACTGCAAGATCACAGTAAAAATGTAAAAGAGTGCAAGCAATATACACTTGCACTCACGGAGAAATTAATGACAATCCCAAGTACACGTACTACTGAGGATAATAGGACATATGCAGATATCCTGCAAAAAAAGAAACAGTTGAACACTCTACAGAAGCCTTTACACTCTGTAGCGATCTCCTCAAGTAATGAGAAGGACACTAGTGATGAAGTCATCACTAAAATAAGAACAGCCGTGGACGCTAGGAACAATGGTCTGCATGTTGAGAAACTAAGGAAAGCAAAGGATGAAAAAGTCATAATAGGATTGCGAGTGAACAGAAAAGAATGGTGGTTAAATATCGAAGAAAAACCAGAAATCCTCACATGAATCACGTAATACTGCAAGTGTCGGCACTCGTTTGGCAGCGGCTTACTATGGCAGAACGAGTACACATTGATCTGCAGCGCATATGGGTAGCCGATCAGTCGCCACTGGTACAGTGTAGTAGATGTCTCGGCTATGGACATGGGCGAAAATATTGCATAGAAAGCATCGACCTATGTAGCCACTGCGGGGGCCCACACATGCAATCTGAGTATGCGGACTGGCTTGCGGGTGGAACCCCAACCTGCCGAAATTGCCAACAATCTAAAATAGATAATAACAGCCACAATGCTTTTGATTTTAAGTGTCCAGTTAGAAGAAGATGGGACAATTTAGCACGCTCTACCGTAGCCTACTGCTAAGGACACCACAGGCGCATACTATGTCAACACCTCAGCAGCGTCCTCCAAAAATAACAAAACATACAAGGCAATACAGGCGAACCTACAGAGAAAGAAATTGGCAACACAAGAGCTCATAATTGAAGCACAAAAGCGGGGGATAACTTTCGATTTGGTCCAAGAACCATATGTAGGAGCCGTCGGGGAATTCACACTGACTATGGGACACAGGGTTGTCCAAAAAATCATGGTAGAAGTAAGCCTGTGAAAGCAGCTATAATAGTGTTTGATAACGAGGTGGATGTTATCGAATGCTCCACACACATAAATGAAAATATAGCAGTGGCAACACTTAGAACCAGTGAGTGGACAGTATCCGTGGCCTCTATATATTTCGAGGGTAGTTTGCCAATCGAACCTTACCTGGACCTAATAAGGGCAGTTAAAACTAAACTTAACGCCAAAAATATTTTAATAGGAGGAGATGTGAATGCCTGGAGTACATGGTGGGGAAGCGCACATGAGGATCACAGGGGAGAGGCACTTATGGGAACTGTGGAAGGAATGGAAATGCAAATTTTAAATGAAGGTACCGTACCAACTTTCTTCATAATTAGAAATGGGGAAATCTATAAAAGCAGAGTCGATGTTACCCTATGTACTCAAGATCTTTTAGGTAAAATAACTGAATGGCAAGTCAACACTGATATTACTAGCTCAGACCATAATGCAATTACGTTTAACTTAAATTGGAAGATACCAACTCCTAATAAAAACAATCTAAAAACAACTAGAATATATAACACAAAAAAGGGGAACTGGACAGCATTCAAGGAAAATATGGAAAATAATCTAAAAATTAATAGGATAAACAAGAACAGTATTAGAATCATAAGAACTAAACAGGAATTGGGTAAAAGTATAAACAAATACATAAAAATCATAGAAGATGCCTGCGAAAAAACAATCCCTAAAATAAAAAATAGAATAAATAATCGAAATGACTTACCTTGGTGGACTGAAGAACTGGAGACACTCAGAAGAGATACAATGCAAAAGAAAAGGAGGATATCTTGCGCAGCGCCACGTCGCAAAAGATACGTTGTGGACGAGTACCTGAAATCAAAAGAAAAATATGAATTAGAAGTTATAAACGCACAGACGCAAAGTTGGAAAAAGTTCTGCAGCACCCAAGATAGAGAAAGCCTCTGGGATGGGATTTATAGGATTATACGAAGAACATATAAAAGAAAACCAGATGTGACAATAATTAAGGACGGAGATGCCTTAACTCCTGAAGGATCAGTGGAACTTTTGGCAAATACTTTCTTCCCAGATGACAAAGCAGTAGATGATAATATCGACCATCAGATAATTAGAACTCAAGTAGCGGATGAAACCCAGACCTTTCCAGATGACGAAGATGACCCCGAATTCACAATGTCCGAACTCAGAAATACTGTGAATAGCTTTAATCCCAAAAAAGCTCCGGGCCCAGATGGGGTCACAGCGGATATTTGCTCTAGGGCGATAGCTGCGAATGAAGAGGTTTTTCTAGAAATTTTAAACAAGTGCCTAGAACTATCATATTTCCCCACCCCATGGAAGGAAGCTGCAGTGGTTGTTCTTAGAAAACCTGGAAAAACTGATTATGCTCAAGCTAAATCATACCGGCCAATAGGACTGTTGTCTACTTTAGGAAAGATAATGGAAAAAATGATGGTTAAAAGAATCCGTTGGCACATTCTCCCTCGGGCTAATTGCAGACAGTATGGATTCATACCACAAAATGCACTGAAGACGCTCTCTACGATATGTTGACTCATATTGTAAATAATATGAGAATAAAATTTATTAACATAATCGTCTCCCTGGACATCGAGGGTGCGTTCGACAGTGCATGGTGGCCTGCAATAAAATGCAGATTGCGAGAGAGGAAGTGTCCGCGAAATCTTCGGAGATTGGTGAACAGCTATCTGGAAGACAGAAAAGTTCGAGTCAGGTATGCAAACAAAGAATATATAAAGGTGACAAATAAGGGATGCATAGAAGGCTCAATTGGAGGCCCAACGTTTTGGAATATCTTATTGGACCCACTACTGGATGAATTAGAGAGGCGCGGGATTTACTGCCAGGCATTTGCGGATGACATCGTTTTGGTTTTCTCTGGAGAATCAGTCACGGAGCTAGAAAGACAGGCCGACCAGACGCTTACCTATGTGGAGGCGTGGGGTATTAAAAATAAACTAAAATTTGCGGCGCATAAAACCAGTGCCATGGTTGTTACTAAAAAATTGAAATTTGAAACTCCGCGGATCCACATGGATGAAGTTGAAATACAAATGGTTGACCAAATTAAAATGTTAGGACTAATAATTGATAAAAAATTAACCTTCCAGAAACATGTTAGTTACGTCTGCACAAAAGCAACTGACATTTATAAACAGCTGAGTCGAGTAGCGAAAGTCTCCTGGGGGTTGAATCCGGAGATAATCAGAACGATGTACGTTGCAGTAGTAGAGCCTGTTATATTATATGCTGCTGGAGTTTGGGGAAAGGCAGCAGGTAAAATTTCGATTTAAAAAATGCTGAATGCAGTCCAAAGAGGTTTCGCATAAAAGATATCTAAAACATACCGCACAGTCTCCCTCAATGCAGCACTGATCCTTAGTGGACTTCTTCCGCTAGACTTGCGTGTCAAGGAGGCATACGAGCTCTATGCAGTTAAACGCGGGAAATCACAGCACATCTTAGAGGATAGGAGGATAGAGGAGAGAGCTTGTTACTTAAAATCTTTACACCCAGCTCAAGAACCTGATATTGATTTTCAATGTCTGGAGGACATGGAGCACTACACCAGGACACTATATAGTATCAGCGATCCAGAAGTATATACCGATGGAAGCAATTTAGATGGAAAAGTGGGGGCTGCATTGACTCTATGGGAAGACGGTGCTGAGATTACAAGCAGGAAGTACAAGCTCGAATCCTTCTGCACGGTTTTTCAGGCAGAAATGTTTGCGCTTTATCAAGCAACAAACATTGCACTGAAAAATAAATGGAAAACGCTCAATATTTTCAGTGACTCACGATCATCACTAGAGCTGACACAAGTAATAGAGATCGCTGAGTGTCCTGTTTCCCAATTTTTGGGTACAGTAAATAACCTGCATAGTTTACAACTTGCAAGTTTATAAAACAGGTGTCAACGGGGTGTAAATTGCATACCAATATTGACCTAAAAGTGTTATATTTAAAACAGTTATATCTTTTAAGATATAACTGTTTTTACCAAGTTAAATTTTCAAGTTTGTAACAAGTTAATTTATAGATGTTCCTCAGTCCGTTCAAAGGGGTTAAATTCACTTTTTTAAAGATGAAACAACATTAAATATTTTCAACATAAGAAATCTTCATGCATCAGAAGTCGGTGTTAACACATAGTATATTAAAGAATTCAATCACCGTCTCCATAAGCTGAGCAGAATTTATTTTATTCTCTTTATCTCGTTGAAGAAGTGAATTTGGGTGGAATTTCACTTCAAATATATATGGATCCACCTTTGAAGCCTAAATACAACCTATTTAATAAAAAATAAACATTAAAATGTGTTCACAATTGTTGAAGCTATCGCGTTATACTAATAAAATCCCTCTTTCTCTATAAAGTCAGCTAAAATTATATGCCTTAACATTCTTTGAATATTAAAGTTAAATTTGATTCCATCTCTCAATTTTGCACGCCTTATAACACGAAGCTTTATTAGGTGTGTATTACTCTCAACACGTCAAGGTCAAGCAATTTAGGGGTCTTAAAATGTCTCTATTATAACCACATTGCACTTATACGGTATCAGCATACATCAAGAAAACACTCTAATTAATCCATCTTATATTTTCTATAAAATCATTTTATATTGCTACTTTGATAAAAAACGGTTTGAAATTTTTTTTCGTGGACGTCTGAATGTTGATTTTGTAAGTATCGAGACCGGCTTTCTTCAATTAGCTTCAGAATTGCTTCAACTGGTTCTCTATTTCATATCGATCATCATCATCATCATCATTAGAGCCCTTCACAAGTCCACTGCTGAACATAGGCCTCCCCCAAGGAGTGCTACAAAGCATTGTCCTGAGCCACCTGCATCCATCGACTTCCTGCATGTCTTACCAGGTCGTCACTCCATCTAGTGGGGGGACGCCCTAAACCTCGTCCGCCGGTACAAGGCCGCCACACGAGAACCTTTTTTCCCCATCAGTTGTCGGTTCTTCGAGCTATATGACCTGCCCATTGCCACTTCAGCTTACAAATCCGTTGGGCTATGTCGGTTACTCTGCTTCTACTGCGGATATCCTCATTTCTAAGTTTATCACGCAGATAAACTCCGAACATAGCCCTCTCCATAGCTCGCTGAGTGAACTTGAGCTTCTTCATCCGGCCAGCAGTGTACGACCACGTCTCAGTTCCATAAGTTATCACTGGCAATAATACACAATGGTTGTACAGTCTTGTTTTTAAGTTTTGAGGTATACCTGAGGAGAAGATGTGCCGTAATTTCCCGAACGATGCCCAACCCAGTTGAATCCGTCGATTGACCTCTCGGTCGAAGTTTGACTTACTTAGTCGGAATATTTGTCCCAGGTCAACATACTCGTCAACAACTTCGAGCTTAGTACTCCCAACAACTACCGGCATAGGTGTGACATGGACATTAAACATGATCTTTGTTTTGTCCGTGTTCATCTTAAGACCTATCCGTTGGGAGACACTATTGAAGATATTGAGCATAGTGCTTAGGTCCTCTAGCGAACCAGCCATAAGGACTATATAGTCGGCAAATCGAAGGTGAGTGATGTACTCGCCATTGATGTTATACCGTATCCTTTCCAGTCCAGAAGCTTGAAAACGTCTTCCAATGCAGCGGTGAAGAGTTTCAGGGATATAACGTCACCCTGTCTTACACCTCTCTGCAGTTGTAAAGGTTTCGTACTCTGGTTCTATACTAGGATAGCCATCGTTGTTCTACTATACAATCACTTCAGCACTTCGATATACCGACAGTCAACTTGGCATCGCTGAAAGGACTACAGCACCGCCCAAATTTCGATGGAGTCAAAGGCTTTCTCATAGTCCACATACGCCAGACATATTGGCAAATTGTACTCCTCGAACTTTTATACAATTTGCCGAACGGTGTGTATGTGGTCTATGGTGCTAAAGCCCTTTCGGAAATTGGCTTGTTCGGGAGGCTGGAAGTCGTCAAGTCTGCACGCAAGACTATTCGTAATGACTCTTGAAAAAAGCACATAGACGCGGCCCAGAAGGGAAATTGGTCTGTAGTTCTTCAAGAGAGCGTTGTCACCTTTCTTGAAGAACAAGACTACCGCACTTCTGCTCCACGCCTTCTTACACTTGCAGCTTCTGAAGGACTGTAAGTACCGGTTTTCCACCCGCTTTCAGAAGCTCCGCTGTAATTCCATCCTCGCCTGGGGCCTTGCCGTTTTTAAGGTGCTGGAGAGCCATTCTAATCTCGCTCAGACTGACGTCCCGGATATCATCGGAATAGTGTCGGATAATACTCGCTCTTGGATAGATACTCACACTTGCGTGTTGCTCCAACGATGATGTGTACTGCCCATAGAACCTCTCAATCTCACTCAAAATCTCAGGTGTCCCGGAAACGACGCTGCCACACTCGGTCTTCAGCTTCGACATTTGGCTCTTTCCAGCAGACAGATTTCTACCAAAGACTTTGGAGCCCTGGTTCCGCTTTATTGCTTCTTCAATACGAGCAGTATTAAAGTTGCGTAAGTCCCGCCGCATGCATTTGGAGATCTGTCTGTTCAGTTGCCTGTATGCTATCAAATCTACTAAAGACTGGAGCTTCATATCCCGTCTAACAGCCATGAGATTAAGATTGTGATCGGCGAGTTTTTGTGTTCTTCTGCGGGTCTTGCTAAACTTAGCTCCGACCGCGTGGACAGTTTCGACGAAATTATCATTCATATCGTCCACTGCATTGCAATCTTCTAGGCACTGAAAACGCTTTCGTAGCTCGAGCTGAAAGGTTTCGGGACTTTGGATTAGAGCACGTGGGGGACGGAGCGTTGACTTCATCAGACGTGGCCTCTCCAACTTAACGCATAGGTTAAGTGTGCCTATCACCATTCGGTGATCGCTGCAGGTTTTTACCCTCGCGATCACGGAGACATCACTGAACAGTTGTCGTTTGGTTGTCATAATGAAGTCAATCTCATTTTTTCACCCCCTGCTCCGCCGTTACCATGGTCGCCACAATAGCCAGGAATAGCGGGGCCGCCGGGGAGTGGGGGCTGTCTCTTTGTAACTTTCATCATGGGGGGTATATTGCCATAGTTGCCACGGTTGGCGAGCGGGTTGGCTACCGCAGTTTTTTATTGTGATATTGCTGTTATCAGGAAGATGCTGCTGCCCATCTCCCGACTGTTTCCCAGTGTCGCCTTTTATGACACCCACGGGAATATATGGGGTAGTGGATATTCTTAATCGCCACTACACGGTCGTCGTTTGATAATAAAATCATTTTTAAGTTTTATCAATTTTATTGCTATTAAAACTTTAAAGGCGCTTTAATTTTTTTCTTTATTTTTTTTAGATAAAGGACGAATGTACCATAGAGCCTATATCTATTTTATAATTTGTGTAAACGATTTTCTTTGGTAATTTATGTTTTTCATCTTAACTCAATGAAACGCTCATGGGGCTTGCATTTTCCAAACTGTTTTCGAATACTAATAAAATATATCCTTTTTGCAAATAAATTCTTCGATATCGCGAAGTGCCTTCAGGGTGTGGAGCCAAATTCCTTTAAAAAGGTTTGGGGAAATTGAATTTGTTTTTATATATTTCTTTTGTCTAAGCACTTAATATTTTGTTTTCTATCTAGCTGAACTATACTAATATGCTAAAAATGTTGATAGTTTAAGGCTTTACATTGAACATTTTTGGAAATTTTAATTGCGTTAACTGTTTTATCGTTACTGAAGCCAAAACATTTATTTTTATTTTTATCTGTATCTGATTGAACACATTAGCAAAAATTCACGATCTCGAAAAACACAAAGGTTATTCCATTCAATCTGCGCGGTGATTAAGTGCGCTACCTGTACTTACAATATACAAGTTCGTGCTTGACCGCCGGGCGGTGCAAAGAAACCGTTGACAAAGGAAAGCGGAGCGCAGGAGCGGAACATAATCAAAAAGTATGAGATTCGGTTATGAACGCGGGCAGTTCGTGAGGCAAACTTCCTCTTTACTTACGTATAGTAGTAATATCTGAGGCAGCGCATAGATAATACATCTGGACGAAGGTCGTTGACGCTTGTCTCATAAACTTATCCTGTCGAATTTTTAAACACGTTGTCTGCATCCGTGCTTCCGTTGCACTAATTGAACTTGGAAGTTGAGTGCTTATACTATTGAGAAATTTGAGCTCACCAACACCTGATATAAAATGACATTTCTGCAGCGAATCGTAATAGGGGCCGGGTGACCTCGGATTGTGGTGCTGGGAAACATGTCTTAGTTCTTCCACTAATACCCTACAATTTTCCTTTTTACTTTAATCGTGAACAATTTGTGCTATCAGTGACGGCTTTGCAAGGATAATTCATGAATTATAAGGACAATGCAAAGGCATGGGCACGATGGATTAATAAAATTAAATCCAAACCCAAGCATACCACTGCAAGACTTCAAGATACTGTAAGCTCATTCTGAGTAGATCGGACCAAAAATTAATATTCAAAAACTTAAGGTAGCCGGGCTAACTATGGAATCAGGACGTCAAACATCTCAGTCCCCCCCCCCCCCCCCTACCCCCGTGAGCTCGGGTGCTGTGAAGCACCCGAAACGTCGGGAATTTAAAAGTTCAATTAAAAGCGATAAAATCCGTAAAAAAATTAGTTTCATTTAATGTGTAGTCTTCGCGTAAATATGAGAAGAAATTCGTAAAGTTATATCCATTTATATGGACTGCTTTTAAGGTAACACGATACATGACACCCACGAGAGACGTCATAATGTCTCAACAAATTTATGTGGAATTGATAAAAATTATTCCCATATGAAAGGCCATGCGATGTTTGTTGAAAGGATTGGTAAATAATTATTTTATTTGTCATAGATATACAAGTCATACGCTGTCATAGCTATATTATGGTTGTGGCAAGAATGGGACGGCTCACCCGGGGAAGGACTACGTTCTCTTAAAATATCAGCGTGAAATAGCAGCTTAACGATGAGTGTAAAGAACCGGAGACCATTTTACTGGAAACGAGGCTGGTCTACAAAAGTGAAAACGTATTGTGCATTTTGATTTGTAATCGAGTAGAGATGTAGATGTAGATGTTATGTGCCACATCATCCATTTATCATCAGGAGGATTGTGTGCCTGTCGGTCACTTTTATTTTGCAAAAATTGCCCTTAATTACTAAAACTAAACTAAGCAATCTGAATCCCAGTCAGTTTGGTTAGCCACGAGCCAGTATCTACGCACTACGACTATGACTGGAGTTCAGTTGTCACATATGAGCTCGAGCTGCGAAATTCCACCTAACAGCGTTGGAGTCAGTGAAAGGAAATTCTAAAAAGCTTATTGGTGACCCTGCTTTGGTTAAAACCAATCTTGTAAGCTTCGGGTAGGCGCAGCGTAGTCAACCTCACGGTGTTCTATATATTCGAGATGTTGTGCGCAGGAGTAACACGATTTAATTCCTCCCTTCCATTTTCACCGACAGACAAACAGACTGTTAGACAACTAGTATGTAAAAAACTAGTAGTTTTGTATTTGATAGTACTTATTCCTAAATAATTCGAGCCCTGTATGATTAACATTACATTTAATGAACAATTTCAACGAATATTATGTCTTGTATAAAATAATCTTCCATTCCGTCCGTTACAGCCTGTAGAAGTCCATTGCTGAATATAGGCCTCTCCCATAGATTACTTTATGGTGGGATTTTTTCACAGTTACCACGCTTAACAGGCGGGGTGAAAACGATTCTTTTTTAATTATTTGTGTTGTTATCAGTAAGATTCTGCAGTCAATTTCCTGTTTCCGTTTCTTTCTGTCATTTCCCTTTAAACAACACCTACAGGACGATTTAGGATGATGAATATTTTTACACCGCTACTATAGTTAGCTTTGGTGGTTCATATTATTTTTAAACTAGCGACCGCCAGCAGTTTCGTTTGCATGGAATTGGAAATTACGGCAATTTTGTTTATAGTTGCTGTTACGGCCTGCAAATCCCAGGAGTAGGATCCTCCGCGGCCCATGAACGGAAGAACCTACAAGCAGGTACAGGTCGGGCGTCCTAACGCCAAGGGTTAAGTTTCTAATTACATTAAACGATCAGGGGGGAGCGTTACAATTATTGAACAGAGCTTACTTACCTCTATCCAAGGCGACTGGTCCCTCAGGATTCGGTCAGGTCGCGTGTAGATGTATAGTGCTAGGAAAGTAAGGGTCAGTGATGTGTATTTGGGTGTGACTGGTAGTGTTATTGACCTTATTAGACCGTTCTCTCTGCAGCAGTTCGGCCCTCAGCTCCTCTCCAAATTACGGTCTCCTTCCGCAGTCACTTTCTTCGTTTTCTACGATAACAGTTCTTTAACTCTGTCGTACGATTAACTACCTTACAGAAGCCACCAACTCTCGTTTGTTATAACGCTTGACTCGCGAAAATGAACACAGAACGTACGGATCAAAGGTCACCGTTATTTCTAGAATATCAACTACCGCACTAGTAACTAATACGGTCGAATCCACTTATACAGATTCTGAATTAGACCCTAAGTCCCGGGATGAAGCTAACAAAACAGGAATGCGCGTTACAATTCCCAGTGGTATATTTACTATACGCGCCTAACATATTCCGCCTCCGACCTCCCGACCAAGAACGCGTGCTCTCTCGACGCGATGAAAAGGACTACTTGTTCTAGCGTGCCCTCGAAACGACCGGACGTCCAAAACCGGTATCGTAGAGGCACGCACGCCCTCTGACGTCTATTATTGACACTAACGCTTTTGCGCGAACAGTTGCAGCTAAAGAACTACACACTTTATAGGATATGTGTACAGTACCGAGAGTGCCATTATAGTACACAGTATTTACAATATATTATACGTGGTAGAGCCATGCTGCAGCTATATTAGTAGTATAGTTGTAGCACGCATGGGTCGGCTCGACCGGGGAAGGACCACGCTCTCACAGAATAGCAGCTTAACACTGCTGTGTTTCGTATGGTGAGTATAGAGAACCGGAGACCGTTTTTACTGGAAACGAGGCATTCCATCTTAGTCCTCACTGGTGGCAACGCATCTGCATTTTGATTCGCAAACGAGGATAGATGTAGATGTCTATGGGCCGCAGCAACCACTTACCATCAGGTGGACTGTGTGCTCATTTGTCACCCTATACTATAAAAAAAAACAGTATACCCGTGCCAGTTACGTAAATAAGACAACTTTAAGCTCAAATGAATTAATTGAAGTGTGGTGTTGGCGTCGCAAGAGAACTCATAAGCCTATTTTATTCCATGAATGTCGTAAGAGGCGACAATGGGATTCGATAAGAATATCTCATTTCGGTAGGTTTCTTTTGATAGTTGCCTGTTTAGTTATCAATTTATTTTTAATATTTTATTCCATTGAGTAATGTTGATAAACGAGCACACAGCCAACCAGATAGTACATGGATGTTGTTGGCCATAGACACCTCAATTTTTTCAAAAATATATGTGTTGTCAGACCTGTAGGATTAGACAGAATGCCTCGTTTACAGTAAAATGAGTCTCCGGTTTTATACACTCACCAAACGATAATTACCACTGCACTGATAATTACTACTACGGTTACCAACCCGCTCTTGAAGAGCGTGGCAACTATGGCAATAACCGCCCCCCCATGATTAAAGTTAAGAAGAGACGGCCCCCAGGCCTCGGTGGCCCGCTATTCCTAGCTACGATGGCGACCATGGTAACGGCGGGGCATGGGGTGTTAAGAATCACCAGGGGTGGTTCGGTTGCTACCCAAGACGACTGGACCTGGCAACATATAACGCAAGCACCCTGAGGACTGACGACAATATCCTGGAGCTGAAAGAAGAGAAAGACAAGTTACCCTATAATATTATAGGGTTATCCCAGGTTGAAAGAGAGGGGGAGGACGTGGTAATCCTCGAATTCGGCAACTTGTTCTTTCACCGGGAGGGCGACCATCTGTCCCAAGGACGTGTCAGATATATCGTCCACAAGTCTCTTATTAACTATGTTGTAAAGATTGTGAGTGTGTCGGCGATGGTTGTGCGCATACCTTATACTCAGAATTACCAAACGGTATTTGCTGAAGGACATACAGGTTTATGCACCAACCTCGGCACATCCCGATGAGTAGGTGGAGGAAATGTATGAGGATATATCTAGAGCCATACATTCCTCCAAATCCCACTATACGGTGTTAATGGGTGACTTCAACGCAAAACTTGGCACAAGAGAGAACGGTGAGCTTACGGTCGGTTAATATAGAATAAGGCAACGGAACCCAAAGGGCCAGCGGCTGGCCGACTTCATGGAGAAAGAGGGACTTTTTATGATGAAGTCTTTCTTCGAGAAGCGGCCTTACAGGAAGTGGACCTGGTCGGGCTCCCACGTTTCGACAAGAAATAAGATAATAATAATAATAATAATAAATATTTATTTCATTTCCAACTACACATGTTTACATACAGGAACAAATATGAATAAAATTAAATAAAGTAACATTAAATCTAACAAAAATAACATGCTATGATAAAATTAAAACTATGTGTAGCTTAATAATATAGAATCTACAAAAGAAAAATAGAAAAGTCAAGTTTATAATATTAGCTACCTGCCTGAACTAGGTTGAGTACCTGTGTTTCAGACATTACTAAACAAACAACAACAAAATTGACTTCATCATGACGACCAGTCAACTGTTCAGTGATAGTTCAGTGATCGCGAGGATGAAAACTTGTAGCAATCATCGAATGGTTAGAGGCACACTGAACCTAAACGTTAAGTTGGAGAGGTTTGGTCTATTGAAGTCAATGCTCCGACTGCTCGTGCTCTAATCCACAGTCCCGAAACTTTTCAGCTCGAGCTACAAAACCGTTTTCAGTGACTAGTAGATTGTAATTCAGTGGAAGCTATGAATGACAAGCTCGTGGAAACTGTCCATGCGGTCGGAGCTAAGTTCTGCAAGACCCGCCGCAAAAGATCACAAAACGATTTTGAGTGAGATTGAGAGGTTCTCTGGGCAGCTGTACACATCATTGTTGTAGCCACATGCAAGTGTGAGTAACGATCTAAGAGAAAGTCTTTTCCAGCACTATTCCGATGATATTCCGAACGTCAGTCTTAACGAGATTAAAATGGATTTCCAGTACCTTAAAAACGGCAAGGCCCCAGGCGAGGATAAAATTACAGCGGAGCTTCTGAGAGCAGATCTAAAAAAACCTCAAGTCCTTAAGAAGCTCTTTAATTCCGTCCTCCATGGTGGGATTACTCTGGATTCGTGAAGCAGAAGCGCGGCGGCCTTGTTCTTCAAGAAAGGCGACAACGCTATTTTGGAGAACTACAGACCGATTTCCCTCCTGAGCCACGACTACGTGTTGTTTTCGAAAGTCATTATGAATTGTCTCGCACGCAGACTCGACGACTTCCAGCCACCCAAACAAGCTGGTTTCCGAAAAGGCTTTAGTACCATAGACCACATACATTCACACTTCAGCAAAATTGTACAGAAGTCCGAGGAGTACAATCTGCCATTATGTCTAGCGTATGTGGACTATGAGAAAGCCTTTGATTCCGTCGAAATTTCGGCGATGCTGCAGTCCGGCGATGTTAACTGTCAATATAACGAAGTGTAGAAGTGTTTGTACAATAGAGATACGATGGCTATTCGAGTACAGAATCAGAATATATATTTTTTTTATAGGATAGAGTGACAAACGAGCACACAGTCCACCTGATGGTAAGTGGCTGCTATGGCCCATAGTCATCTACATTTATCCTCGTGTGCGAATCAAAATGCAGATGCATTGTCACCCGTGAGGACTAAGATGGAATGCCTCTTTTCCAGTAAAAAGGGTCTCCGGTTCTCTACACTCACTATACGAAACACAGCAGTGTTAAGCTGCTGTTTGACGCTGGTATTCTGTGAGAGCGTGGTCCTTCCCCGGTCGAGCCGACCCATTCGTGCTACAAATATACTACTAATATAGCTGCAGCATGGCTCTACCACGTAATATAATACCTATCCAAATACAGAGGGGTGTAAGTCAGAGTGATGTTATCCGTGTTGTATCAGTGATGTTATGATGATATCCCCGAAACTCTTCAACGCGGCATTGGAAGACGTTTCCAAGCTACTAGACTGTAAAGGATACGATATTAACGTCAATGGCAAGTACGTCACTAAGCTTCAATTTACCGATGATATAGTCCTACTGGCAGTATCTCTGGAAGACCTAAGCACTATACTCAAAGATCTTAGTAGTGTCTCCAAACAGATAGGTCAAATGAAAAGTCATGTTTAACGTCCATGTCATACCCATGCCAGTAGTTGTTGGGGACACTAAGCTCGAATGTTAACGAGTATGTTTATATGGGACAAATAGACCGACTAAGTAAGTCCAACTTCGAACGAGAGGTCTATCGACGGATTCGACTTAGCTGGGCAGCGTTTGGGAAATTACGGCATATCTTCTCGTCAGGTATACCTCAAAACTTATAACTAAACTGTACAATCAGTGCGTGTTACCAGTGATGACCTATGAAACTAAAACGTGGTCCTTCACTGCTGGCCGTATGAGGAAGCCCAAGGTCGCTTATCAGGCTATGAAGAGGGATATGCTCGGGGTTTCTCTGTGTGATAAACTAAGAAATAAGGATATCCGTAGTAGAACCAGAGTTACCGATATAACCTAAAAGATTAGTAAGCTGAAGTGGCATTGGCCCAGCCATATAGCTCGAAGAACCAATAACAGATGCGTCCCCTCACTAGATGGAGTGACGATCTGGAAAGGACATGCAGGAAGTCGATGGATGCAGTTGCTTTGTGGCATTCCTTGGGGGAGGCCTATGTTCAGCAGTGGACTTGTGTAGGGCTGTAATGATGATGTTGATGATTCTGTGAGAGCGTGGTGCTAAGTCCAGCTTTGCCATGTGATCTCTCGATTACACCGGACGTAAAACACCCAGACCAGTGACGAGGTGCGAAAAGTCTGTACTGCGATTGTCCATCCGCTTGCAAAGCGTGGATTAGGACAAACGATAAAGGTCTATTCTCTCTTCACAGGAAGAGACCTACACTCCGTATTGAATTTGTAAGAACCCATGATGAAGAAGTAATTTAAATTGTCTCGGACGACACTGACAATGGGTACGAGTACATAATTAAAAAGAAACCGTCAGTAGAAATACATCTAAATGGAAACTCATGCGCAATTACCGCGTCTCTCTACTGGAGGCAAATAGCGCGCAATTAATTCTAAGCTTGCGAAAACCTAGTCTACTAAACCATCGTACTGTTTAAAGCTCTATTTAATGAGCGAGCTAGGAGGATGTTTTTTGAATGGTGAAATTGTTCAGAATATTCGCTTACCTCAGAGAGTTTTATTGCTGATCTGTAGAATGTGATTTCAAATGTTAGAAATTTACGATTCATGAGGCTGAAAATTAAGATTATTCTTTAAATATATATCATTTACGTTATCTGTTAAAATAGAAATGTATAATGATAAGTAACAGTAAAATATGAATATATTCATATACTAAAGACAGCTTTGCCCGCGACTTCGTTCGTGCGGAATGAGTACTTTATTATGATAATTGATGATGATTTATTTGTACTTTTAACTGTGGCAAAGATCTAGAAAAACAACAATAAAAACATTCAATTAGTCAGTCAATCAGACAAATTAACGAACGAACAAATAGGCGGGCCCACAAATAAATTAAAACACGAACCCACAAACAAACCAATTGGGCAAACTGTATGCTTGTGTTTCATATTGTAAATAAACAACAAAACAACAGCAATAACGAAATCCACAATTTTCCCACGAATTTCTCTAGCCAACATTGGTTCAATTTTGGTCAACATTGGTTTGTGACACCATATTGCCAGTGAGGATAAAAATATTTGAAATGAAAACTGAAATCTAATGCCTATCTAAAATAAAGTCATTTTATACGTGGTAGATCTATGCTGCAACTATAGTAGTAGTATAGTAGTAGTTAGTAGTATTTTTGTAGCACGAATGGGTTGGCCCGACCGAGGAACGATCACGCTCTCACAGAATACCAGCGTAGAATGACAGTTTGACACTGCTTTGTTTCGTATGGTGAGCGTAGAAAACCGGAGACCCATTTTACTGGAAAAGAGGCATTCCATCTTAATCCTCACGGGTGACGATGCATCTGCATTTTGATTCTTTATTGAGAATAAATGTAGATGTCTATGGGTGACAGCAGCCTCTTACCATCAGGTGAACTATGTGCTCGTTTGTCACCCTATCCTATAAAAAAATCGTATTAAACAAAAGGACGGATTTTTTTTATAGAAGAGGGGGCAAACGAGCATGCGGTAAGTGACAACCGCCGCCCACGAACAACTGCAGCACCAGGGGAACCAGAGGAATTGCAGATGCGTTGCCAGCCTCTTAAAAAGGAGTAAGCTCTTTTCTTGAAGATCCTTATGTCGTATTGGTCCGGAAAAATCGCTGGTAATCGATTCCACAAGGAAGTTGTGCGACGAAGAAAACATCTTCTAAATCGCACAGTGGTGGACCGCCAATCATCCAGATGGTGCGGATGGTATCGAGAGTTCTGCCGCGATGTGCTATCGTGAAATTTGGCGGCTGGGATTAATCGGAACAATTCCTCAGAGCACTCCCCGTGGTAAATGCGAAAGAAAATGCAAAGGGATGCAACATCTCTTCGCAACGCCAATGAATCGAGCCGACCGGAAAGGACTCGGTCGTCTACGATTCGAGCCGCTCTGCGCTGGATGCGGTCAAGTGGAAGGAGCTGGCACTTGGGAGCCCCTGCCCAGACATGGGAACAGTATTCCATTTGAGGTCGAACTTGCGCTTTGTAAAGTTGCAGGCGTTGTACCGGCATAAAATACAGTCCCGCTCTGCCTAGCACACCAAGCTTTTTAGAGACCAATTTGGCCTTGTCGTCCAAGTGACCACGAAACTGCACGTAACACGATATGTCGACGCTGAGGATTCCGATACTGGCTGAGGCATCAAAGGGAGTACCTTGAAACTGAGGAGATACGACAAAAGGGTTCTTTTTAACGGTAAACGCACAAACTTGTGTCTTTTGTGGTTTAAACTGGACTAGATTTAGTCGCCTCCAATTCGAGACTTTGTTCAGCAAAGACTCGACTTGAGACACAAGTTGGTTCCGTTTTCCCAACAAATATTGGCACGGCCGGTGTATAGAGCATCACCAGTGCTCTCATCTGCATAGCAATGAATGTTCCCGTTTTGCAACATATCATTGATATGTGGAAGAATCAGCGTTGGTGGTAGCACGTTATCTTGTGGAACACCAGCGTTAATAGGCTTGTAGTCGGACCATGCACCGTCTACAAGGACCTTGATGCTCAGATCTGCAAGAAAGTGATCCAATTGCTCAATTTCTCGGGAACCCCAAAGAAAAGGAGCTTCGAAAGAAGCGCTTTGTGCCAAACCCGATCGAAGGCCTTCGCAATGTCCAAACTTTTTTTTTATAGGAGATGGGGCAAATGAGCATGCGGCTCACCTGATGGTGAGTGACTAACGCTGCCTATGAACAACTGCAACACTAGGGAGGGAATTGCAGATGCATTGCCGACCTTTTAAAAAGGAGTAAGCTCTTTTTTTGAAGGTCCCTAAGTCGTATCGGTCCGGAAAAATCGCTGATGGTAATCGATTCCACAAGGAAGTCGTGCGAGGAAGAAAACATCTTATAAATCGCACAGTGGTGGACCGCCAATTATCCAGATGGTGTGGATGGTATCGGGAGTTCTGCCGAGATGTGCGTTCGTGAAATTTGGCGGCTGGGATTAATCCGAACAATTTCTCAGAGCACTCCCCGTGGTAGATGCGAAAGAAAATGCAAAGGGGTGCAACATCTCTTCGCAGTGCCAATGAATTGAACCGATCGGAAAGGACTCGGTCGTCGACGATTCGAGCCGCTCTGCGCTGGATGCGATCAAGAGGTAGGAGCTGGCACTGGGGAGCCCCTGCCCAAACTAACGGCCAATGCCTCCCCCTTGGACTCTACTGCCTTCGCCCATCCATGAGTCAGGTAGACCAGAAGATCACCAGCTAATCGACCCCGACGAAAATCGTTTTGGCGGTCACTAATGAGCTGGTGATTCTTTAAGGTACCGCATGAGCTGGCAGTTTATAATGGATTCCATTATTTTGGAGAACAAGGAGGTGATGGCGATAGGCCTGTATTTGGACGGGTCTGAGCGGTCCCTCGATCGGGTGGACAAAAGCTGTCTTCCTTGATTTCGGAACTGCGCCGTATTTAAGTCTATGAGTATCTATATATTAAGTCTCATCCTGTAAACATGACCACAATAAAGTTATACACAATTTACGTCCCAATTTCTTTAGACAACAATTTGTTCCCATACAACAGAGATTGTTTTAAATAAGTAAACTCCTTCGCTAATTATTGATACTACGGTATGAATTGATTGTAAAACTGTGATCTAATGCCTACTAATTTAAAAAAAAAACGTACAAAATGAATAAAATTACGTGAGTATCTACATGCAAAGAAAGGAAAAATATAATCACACTCAACCTAGCAAAGTCATTTAACATTTAAGTAATAGTTGTGATCGCGCCACAAATCAGATGGGTTTCTATCAAGAAATTCTCAGTACTCTGCAGCCCGGAGTATTTCAGCCCTGTGCCTCAGAAAGAGCGTAAAACATTTAGTTCTGAGTCTGATCTCTCTACATTCGTGTCGGTTTACCGTCCCATTGGACTATGAGGGTTAGGGAAATAGAAAATGCACCCGTGCTTGCGCACACGCTCGTGAACCATAGCCATAACCCTGCACTATTAAAGTCCTTAATACTTGCGTACGTACCACAGAACACTATTACTCTTTAGAGTAAGGGTCATAATATACTAAAAATTATATGTATATAATTAACATAATAGTAACATTAATATTAACATTAGTATTTAGAAAAGCAATCTGAATAAATAATTAATGTATTTTTGAATTTAAAGATATTTGAGTTAATTATATAATTTTAAATTACATTTTAAAAACTGCGACTAGTTTAGGAGTTGCTGGTGGACATATGTGGAAACGGCTGGATTGTCATGATTTTACTTCGATAACAATACAATACAATACAAAACAATACAGTAACATTATTTCAGGCATCAAGGACTTAAAAATTAAGAACATTGGCCCATAGCAATATATACCTTAACCTAAAAATATATATAAAATATAGACATAACTTAACACTATTTAGGGAACTTTTTTCTTTGGCGCGTTCCTGTATCGGCGAAACACTACCCCAGAAGGCCAGAAATCGGGAGCGAGGAATGTCTCTTTATGTTTTGCAGAAACCTGGAGTACGTAGGATTTGAAGTTTGTTGACCTATTAAGTAGACCTAGTAAACCCGTCCTTACCAATCTTGTCTTGGGTCACCACTGGAACTGATTTTATTTCCACATTCTTCCGCTTTCGACCACAAGAGGGTGCCGGTTGAAAATATTTTCGGGCAACATCCGCAAACGTCTTCCCTTGTTTTGAGGTTGGCTTCGGCGGAGGAGTACCAATGGGTTGAGCCAAGGGTTGAGGTGGTGATGCAATGACGACCGAGGTCGCCCTAGTTTCTCGGTCATCAACCCGCTGACAGACGGTATCGCGTGACGGAGTCGCAATCATCGGTGAAATATGACTATTATTACGGTTGCCGCGTGTCGTATTTACGTTCTGCGACTAGATAACTATATAACGTAACTTATTATATTTCGGGACATTTTTAGATTTTTATCGTGAATGATTTTGTGATATGAGATCGTTTTTTTTTAAATATTAAGAACAATGAATTCGGTAAAGGAGAGCAGTCGTTTAATTTATCGTCATAGGCAGACAGACAGAGACTCTAAAGTAATTCCATAACTATTCCTTTTTGCTAATTTTGGCAACGAATACTAAAAACTTATTCGGTGGAAGGTCCCCTTTTGTACTCAGCAAAGTAGAATCTGGTCAAGCAGCAGTGCCTGCGCTGAAGATGTTATTGAGATAGTATAATATGTCGTTTTCTTCTTTTTCGTAGGGAACCCTAAAACTATTATTTAATAGAATTAAAAATTGTGTCTTAAATGTAACAAATGATGTTCACGTTGAGAAAGTTCTACACGGTTTGTATCTAATCGTGTATCACACTATTATCTTTTCTTGGAGAAATAATCTTTAGCAATATTTAACGGCGTTACCGTCTCAGTAAAATCTTGCTATTAATTAAATTCTCACCACGAAACTTTTCACACGGCAGATAAATTTATATTTAAATTGAATAGAGTTTAGAACTTTATCTCATAATATTTATTAGGACTACAAAGTAAACATAATAATATTCGTCTCATTTTATAGATATGAGTGTAATGAGTGGAATTTGATCTATTATTTGTCTAACATTCATAATTATAAAATTACAAAAATTCTGTAAATTTTTGAAATGATATACAAGCTTGTTAAGTAGCGTTCATATTGGTGCCAATATATGTGTATGTAACAGTTATTTATTTAATTAACATTTTAAAATATTTTTAACCTAAATATAAAAACTAAAATTGTCGTAAAATCTCACTCCTCGCGAAGTAGTGCCAAGAACGCTCACTGCGTTTCCTCGCTCAATGGCTATACTTACGGAGAGCGAGAAACGAACTAGCTCTCCTATCACCAGCAGCGACGGCAAATCACGGATACAGTTCCTTTAGGAACATCATCACACATGAACCCCACGGATCAATTGTCTCTACACCAAACATGTAGTTATCTTTCAGAAAATCGTATTTGACCCACATACTTAATTCAGCTGCCCCTGATGCCGCCCCAGCTCTAAATAAGGAATATCTGAGATGGGAGGCTGCTAAAGTGCACATGCATGAATCATAACACTGTCGTGTCTTCTCTATATTAATATTCCTTCCACAAGGTTCTAAAACCGGGGGAACGTTCATAGAGATAAGAGATACATCGTTCAGAGAACCGTGAGGGGATATCTAACCAGCTCATTTCCTAGATGAAAGTCCGCGGAGCCCAAACTCGTCTACGGCCCAACTACAAGAGCACTGATGAAGTTGACAGATCAGACCTAGGCGGCTTTGCGCAAGCTTTACCCATCAAATATTGTGCCGAGATTACTTGATGGTAAAGCGTGTAACCAGTTACAAGATTTCTTAGTCGAAACAGCTAGAATGCGGACCCTTATGTTACTATGTGACTATTGAATTAAAATTATTAAATTTTTAACAAGTGATGTTACAGTGGGCCGTTAAAGGAACGCAAATGATAGTGTTAATATTCATCATCATCATCATTACAGCCTTTCACAAGTCCACTGCTGAACATAGGCCTCCCCCAAGGAATGCCACAAAGCACGGTCCTGAGCCACCTGCATCCATCGACTTCCTGCATGTCTTACCAGGTCGTCACTCCATCTCATGGGGGGTCGCCCTACACTTCGCCTACCGGTACGAGGCTGCCACTCAAGAACCTTTATTCCCCATCGGTTGTCGGTTCTTCGAGCTATAAGGCCGGCCTACTGCCACTTCAGTTTACTAATCCGTTGGGCTATGTCGGTTACTCTGGTTCTACTGCGGATATCCTCATTTCTAAGTTTATCACGCAGAGAAACTCCGAGCATAGCCCTCTCCATAGCTCGCTGAACGACCTTGAGCTTCCTCATACGGCCAGCAGTGAAGGACCACGTCTCAGATCCGTAAGTCATCACTGGCAACACGAACTGGTTGTACAATTATACAAAGTGTTAATATTATTACTATTAAATTGAACTCAGTTATAAGCATCAGTTTATTAAACTCAGATTGCTTTTTCTTTTATTTGAAATTAGTTCAAATAAATTGTAAATTAAATAATGTTTCATTGTGTCAATTGTGTTCACACGTACATGAATTCTGATTTTTTTATAAATTTTATGGTAAATAAAACATCATAATTTTATAAATATAGTATTCGTAATTTATAAAGAAGCTTATTGTTGATTAAACTTCAAATTATAGCCTTGTGTGGTTGGCCGTACCCGTATATTGCTTCTTGTACCGGGGGTTTTAAGGAAATTTAATTAACTTTGGTCCTAAGTTAATAACAAAATGCGACGAACCTTCATTTAATTTACGATGGTACGAGTCCAAATCAGCTAAAGGTGCTTTACCTATTAAATTGAAGACAAAATTTCAGCGTAAACTTAAAATTATTCTAATAAATAAAGATATATATACTATTTGAAGTATTATGGTTTTTGTTTGTTTTCTGCTGAATCTGAATGGCGAGGGTGAAATGGATAGGGTGAGAAATAGTGTGATAACAGAAAAGTGTGGTTTACAAGATGACTTTGTGCCCAGGATTAAGAAAGGAATGCTTCGGTGGTTTGGCCATGTAGAAAGAATGAACGAGCAAAGAGTGACAAAGCAAATTTATATTGCAGAAGTGAACGGCAGAGTCGGGAAGGGACGCCCTAGACGAAGGTTTATCGACCAAATCGGCGATACATTGAAAATGGGCCAGATTAGGAGTACCCTTAACCGACGAGCGTATATGCGTAGGTATATGGATGTAAAGGAGGCGAGAGAGGTGTGTCAGAATCGCGCTAAATAGAAGTCCGTAGTCTCTGCCTACCCCTCTAGGTGACAGGCGTGAGTGTTTATGTATTATGTATGTATGTATGTTTGTTTTTATTTATTATTATTATTATTATTATAAAATATAATAACAAAGACAAATTTAAAGATTGGGCTATTAAACGCTCGGTCGTTAGGTACACATCATGACGAATTTCTAGCAGCTAGGTCTCGTTATGCTGTTGATGTAATGGCAATTAACGAAACGTGGTTACGGACAGGTGAGGAGGGTCGCGCTCCTGTTGTGCCCGGTTATTGCTGCGACACATACCTCGCCCGCCGAGCGTGCGTGCCCGCGGAGGTGGAGTCGGATTCTATACGAGTATCCGGCGTGGGATAACCGCACGCGTTCTTTCACACCCACCTGAACCGCAGGTTGAACAGTTGTGGCTCGGACTTACTATAGCTGGTAAGAAAATGGTTTGTGGAACTGCGCTTAAGTCACCTTGGCCTCCTATAGATGAATTTTTTTTAACGGTGTTAGAGCCACGCGGCATCTTTTGTTGTTGCACGTATGGGCCGGTTCGAGCCGGGTTGGTACCACGACCTCACAGAATACCGGACCCGGTGGACCGGCCGGTGGCCGGGGATAGCCGGAGGCCTAATCCCCCTCCCCGCTCCATCAACATCGTAGCGGAATTAAAACAAAAACTAACCCAGGAGTATCCAGTACCAGTACACCTGCAGAATCCCTCGCTGAGCATCCACGACCATGCTACTCCACTCCTGTACGTGGGTGCTAAGGCTGCCCCGCGTGTTCTGGGGAGGGGGGGGGGGCAAAATTCCGCTCAAAACATTAACTGCTCGAGGAAATCTGAGCAACAAGACCAAGGTGACCCCTGCCACACTATCCATTAATTTCTGCAACATCAGGGGACTTCACTTGAACCTAAACGCCATCCACTACCATCTCGAGACGGCAAAGCCGGCCTTGCTCTTTCTGACCGAGACGTAGGTATCCTCTCTGGCTGATACTTCGTATCTCTCTTACCCGGGGTACAAATTGGAACACTCCTTTGTGCTTCGGGCTGGAGTTTGCGTATACGTCAGAGAGGATGTTTGTTCTCGACGCCTCGGCAGTCTTGAAGATTGGGACCTGTCCGTCCTTCAGCTACGCGTAGACAGCAATGACCATCCGCGCATCTACGGGTGCCTATATAGGTCCCATAGCGGTAATTCCGAAACAGTCCGACTCATCGACCACGTCCAAATGGCTACAGACAGACCTTGCTACAACAGTCCCATCCGCAGAGAAAGTAATCCTTGGCGATTTCAATGGCCATCCCGTCGAATGGTTCGGTTCACTTTTAACTGATCATTCGGGGAGATCTGTTTATGACTTTGCCTTGGCATATGGATCCGACACAACTAGTTATTTTGCCTTTTTTTTTATAGGAGAGGGGGCAAACGAGCATGCGGCTCACCTGATGGTAAGTGACTACCGCCGCCCATGAACAACTGCAACACCAGGGGAATCGCAGATGCGTTGCCGGCCTTTTAAAAAGGAGTAGGCTCTTTTCTTGAAGGTCCCTAAGTCGTATCGGTCCGGAAAAATCGCTGGTGGTAATCGATTCTACAAGGATGTTGTGCGAGGGAGAAAACTTCTTCTGAATCGCACAGTGGTGGACCGCCAATCATCTAGATGATATGGATGGTATCGCAAGTTCTGTCGCGATGTGCGATGGTGAAATTGAGCGGCTGGAATTAGTCCGAACAATTCCTCAGAGCACTCCCCGTGGTAGATGCGTTTAGATTGCCTACGCGGATTCCAGATGTGGAGGATCATACACCTTCCCTGTTGGACCTTCTGCTGACCTCTCATCCGGACGGGTATCAGGTTTTCGTCGATGCCTCTCTCGGCTCTTCGGACTATTGTCTGATCCGGAGTGTGGTGCCACTCATGCTCCCTTCGCGGTTGCGATCTGCAGGTTGCTGCCGTGTTTGGCATTACAAGTCGGCGGATTAGAACGGAATGCGGTTTTTCTTTGCATTATACCGATTGGGGCGGATTTGCTTCTCGCCGGATGATCCCAGCGCTGTTGCTGACTCTGTCACTGATGTGATGCTACAAAGAACGGAACTATTTATTCCAACATCTGTAGTAACCATCGGAGGCAAATCTCAGCCTTGGTTTGGTCGCTCCTGTAAAACTGCATTACGGTTACGGTGGATTATATACACAACTTTAGGTAACCACGCGTTTGTTACATTTCTATTAAATATTATCTATATCTATACAAATAAATAAAATTGAAGTGTCTGTTTGTAATGTTAAAATAACAGCTTTTTACTTAATACATATGAAAATATATACGATACTAATAACAAAAAAGCAAATTTTAAAATTTTTGTTTATCTGTCTGTCTATTTATTTCGGCTAAACTCCGAAACGGCTGGACCGATTTTGACGGGACTTTCACTGGCAGATAGCTGATGTTATAAGGAGTATCTTAAGATACTTTTATTTTAGAAAAATAATTAGGATCCGCGAAAAAATCAAAACCCATAAAAATTGTAGTAAATTCCACGCGGGCGAAGTCGCGAGGTACAGCTAGTGATAAATAAACCAAGATCTATCTTAGTAAATAGCAGACCACTTCATTTCATAAACAAAGTTGCATTTCACTCCGAATTAGTTAATAGGTTAGTATATATAGATAATAGGTTTAGGTAATAAATAATTTGCATCTCATTTTTTCTTTTTACTCACTATATGTTTATGTGTGGTAAGTGCAACAAGTGTAGCGTCGTAATACTTGTACTGGTTGTTGCATATTCGACCGTACGTTACTCACTAGAGGGCGCACTGAAAACCAGCTTCGTGGATAATACCACGAAATAATGCTGAGTGTAGCCCTTGTATAACAAGCCCCACACATAATAAAGCTTTGATTGTATTGATTCCACTTTATTTAGGTTTTAGTTTTTTTTGGTTTGGAGTTAATAAGTTTTTTAGTGTACACTATCTTTGGTAACATGTGTGTTGACGTTTGTTGCAATAAATATTTTTTCTTTCTTGCCTTCTTTCTTTCTTATAATTGTGACGGGGACATATTACGGTATAGTTCAACTGTATTTGCTCTATATTCAAAATATAGTGTAGTACGCTGTTTTATTTCTGACTAGCTTTTGCCCGCGACTTTGATTTTTAATTGGTTTTTTACTTTATTTATTTTGTTGTAACGTATAAATTATTATGTTAAAATGTTTGAATACTTATAAAATGTAACGATCTATATTATAGTGTAGGGATTTAAAGGTTGAATAAACATGAAAATGAAATAAAATTTGGTTATATTTTATAAACACGAAGCTCGGCCTTTGATCTGGTGAAAATGACACAGGATACAACGAACTCGAAATACTATAGCTACTGTAGTATTTCTTTGTAAACAATTTTTTCTCTTCGGGTGCTAGAATCACCAGGCTACTCTGCGCAATTACTCTTGAGCATGCCACATACAGCTGACCGTGGGAGAAGCAGCTTTCTCTCAAGTCTACTCCCGCTACCTTAAGAGTTTGACCTTGAGCTTTGTTTATGTTTATGGCAAAGCAGACTTTGATAGGAAACTGCACACTCTTGAATTCGAAGTGGTAATTTGATGGTGTTAAGGGAATCCTACAAATAAATACAGACTCTCCTCGAGAACAACCTGTCAGTGTAAATATTGTTTTCTAAATAAATTAATTTTTAAAGTGCCCAAAGACGAAGAAATTTTCGCGGCGGCGTTGATTATTGAAATTGAAAAATGCATTTTTATATAATTTAGATGTGGAACTGTGGAACGACCAACATGCTCTCGTTACTAAGATTTCGATAGTTTTCAATACCTATGTAATTTTATTGTTGCATATTTTTATTAATTAGTTCATACTGAATTTTATAATTATGAATTACAATAAAACGCTGTTTTTATGGGCATAACTTTAATAAAATATTATTGGGGAGGGAAATATAGATACAAATACTTACATTAAGGTAAACTGTTATCAAATTAAATCAAACCATTTGAATAAATAAAAAAGTGGTGCTTCTCTAAGTTAAAATAACTATATAAAGACATTCTTGTGTTTATGGTTTTTTTTAATGTTAAACAAACTATCATCTAAAAAATGTAAAAATTTTGAATTGAAGAGGGGTTTCTCTAGAAATTGCCCAACGGAATATTAAAGTGAAATGGCAATGGGTAAGCTATATAACTTGAAAAACAGATAAAAATAGGAACAAAGGTTCTCGAGTGGCAACTTCGTACCGGTAAGCGAAGTAGTACTCAACCTTTATTCCTTTTCACACACACTACACACACACACACACACGCACGCACGCACGCACGCACGCACGCACGCACGCACGCACGCACGCACGCACGCACGCACGCACGCACGCACGCACGCACGCACGCACGCACGCAAGCACGCACGCACGCACGCACGCACGCACGCACACACGCACGCACGCACGCACGCACGCACGCTCGCACGCACGCACGCACGCGCACACGCACGCACGCACGCACGCACGCACGCACTCACGCACGCACGCACACGCACACGCACACGCACACGCACACGCACACGCACACGCACACGCACACGCACACGCACACGCACACGCACACGCACACGCACACGCACACGCACACGCACACGCACACGCACACGCACACGCACACGCTCTCGCACACGCACACGCACACGCACACGCACACGCACACGCACACGCACACGCACACGCACACGCACACGCACACGCACACGCACACGCACACGCACACGCACACGCACACGCACACGCACACGCACACGCATTCGCACACGCACACGCACACGCAAACATTAGGTCACGCACACATATAGGTCGCAAATAATACTTACCTACCACTATTAGGCAAGAGAGAATAGGTTTTTGTTAAGTCAGTGCAATTCGCCATCTTAGATTACATAACCACTTCCCGGTGGGATTGTATTGTGTTGATTGGTGTATTGTATTGTGTTGATTGGTGTATTGTATTGTTGCTTTACTATTTACTGGGTAAAAATAGTAAAAAAAAAAATTACCCTGTGAAAGTTTGCATGCCAACCATAAAAATATGATGAGAATATCTATATAAGTATAAATGTATGCACCTAATTGTACATTAATTTATAAATTTAAGTTTGCTGTGTTGCGTGTATTTTGTGTGCAATAAAGAGTATAAAAAAAAATGTTGCCTCACACGGCACAGTAATATTATAATATTATATCTTCCATTATCTAAGCATGAAAACTTTTAAAATCTCTGAATCCCGAGGTATGTCCATATTAAGAGGCTGAATAGAGCCACATATAGCATGGGGATCGTTTTGTAATTTCACGTCGCTATCGAAAAAAATTGTACGTATTTCAGGTGGCCGCTTGCAAAACACGAGTTCACAAAAATTCACTCAATAGAAAATAATTGCAAAGTTGCTTCTGAAAATACTTAAATTTTCAACGTCAATTTTTTCTTACGTGGTATACCCATGCTGCAGCTATATTAGTAGTAGGTATAGTTGTAGCAGGAATGGGTCGGCTAGATCGGTGAAGGAACACGCTCTCACAGAATACCATTGTAAAATAGTAGTTTAACCCTGCTGTGTTTCGTATGGTGAGTGTAGAGAACCGGAGACCCTTTTTACTGGAAATGAGGCATTCCATCTTAGTCATCACGGGTGAAAACGCTTCTGCATTTTGATACGTAATCGAGAATGGGTGTAGATGTCTATGGGCCGTAGCAAAAAAAACTTTCTGAGATTTCGGTAAAATAATGTTAAATATTGTAAGTACTCGTACAATTATCTGTCTCATGTTAATAAAGCTATTGGGCTATTTTGATTTTTAATAAAGTGATTTTACTTAATAGGTTTATGGGTTAAATAATTTATTTGCCCTTCTATATCAAGAAGCGTTTTTTCTGTCACTCCTATTGAATTTGACAGTGCTTGCTGAAATTTAGCATCTTTAGAATGATCAGAATCGCGCGCTGATCCGGCTGTTAGATATTGCAAAAATAATCGAAAATATTTATTTTTACTTTTATGCCGAAGACTAACTTGTTTTATTTTATTACGGCAAATAATATTTATATATATTTTGTTATTCTATTGTTTACATTTGTTATCACGTCTTAGCTTACATTAGATATTCTTGGTGGGATGCGATGTAACGCGGATACCTTATTTCCGTCATGAACTATAAGATATATATTTTTTTTTTACCAGTAGAGATTCAATACAATCTTAAAAAGTTAAATGAATTAAGAAATGCCGATAATTATATAATTTCAAGTCAGTGTTTTACATTTGAAGATCAGTTATAAAGAGCTAAAGTAAAAATTTTATTTTGATTAATTTAATTCGAGACTTAAATCAATTTGTGAAAGAGCTTTCATCTGCAATAATAATTTTCATCAAAAATAACATAGACTTATAAAAGTCATACACACGGTCAGTCATACCGAAGATTATCAATTGTACTACAAAATAATTAAAAGACTATTTCCAGTACAATGACCCGAATATCATCATTAATGTTTGACTGGCACACTTAAAAGTTTTATCAGATGGCTAAATGATTGGCTATTATATTATGATAAGGTCATGCTTTTCTATAAAAAGTTGCAAGAAATTTATAATCACGGACCTATTGGTTTGTTTTACTATTCACTTAATTAGTGAAAAACAAGATGGACTGATCTAAAAGTTTGCTTTCTTGTGCAAAAAGTGCTATTTAGAATTTTATGCAAATGATAATTAAAGTTTCTATGTAAATAAGTGTAGTAGCGGGTATTATATTCAATGGTAGCAGCCATCCATATTTGCAAAGCCAGCAAAGCGAGCATCATTTTCTGTACAGAAGCCGGCAAAGTATTGCTCAAGACACTATAAACAAAGCTGCTGATAAAAATGTTACACTTATAACTGTTAACAGAAACTGTTTCTGCAAATGATCTTATAAATAATAATTATTCTGCCGTGTCAGGTGCAGGAACTATTATTAGAAAGAGAAGAGGTAAAATTTTGTTTTAGACATGCGCAATCAATATTGTTTTGTCTGCAATTGAGCATAAATAAAAAAAACTTCAGCCAAAGAGTACAACTGGCATTATACTCAGGCCCATCAATTGGTATGGAAAAAAAAAATTTACCAGGTTTCAAAAATCAATCAAAATTTGAAAATAAACAAATATTAAAATCAAAAAATGTATATCTGTATGTCTATACATATATACATATAATGATTTATGGCTGCTTAGTAACTGACGGTGACTCAGTATAACATTCTACAGTCACGCCAAAACTAAAAGGAGAGAATAACTGTAGAAAAGGTAATAATTTATCGCAGAAATTTTGTGATAAAATTAAAAAAATTACAAACTTATGCAAGATTCCCTATGCGTTACAAAAAAAAACAAATATTAAAATAATAAGATGGCGTCAGTTATTAAGAAGATATTAAGAAACAAAAAAATAAATTTCAAAAAAAATCAGTGTCTAGTTGACAATATACCGCTGACACTTAATCACGCTTTTCGAAACCACGCCAGTTGTTTGCCAATTAAGAACAGACAAAATCTTCTTTTCAAATTTCCGCCGAGTTGTAAGTAGAAGGCCAAATAGGTCGTGTGTCAATTTTAATTAGATAAATTTTATATGAAGTGATCTTGACAACGTTTCATCAATTAACCATTGGTAAAAATGAAAACAGGAATTTTACAATTGTATTTACAAGAAACACTATTAGTTGAACCTTGCAGCTTGTTCATTATTTTTATTATACCTAGTCAGGTCATAAATTCTGTCACATGTTTGATATAAAATAATTGAAACAAGTTTATTCATTATGTAACCATTTATATATCATAATGAACTTAACAAAACATAGATTCTTATGACACCAATGTTTATTCAAAATGACCTCCGTGATTTTGAATACAGGCCTTCAATCTGCGCGGCCAGTCGTCTATCGCAGCACGAACGAGGTCCATGTCAATATCGGCGGCTGCCTTAATCAAGGATGTCTTGAGTGACTCCAAATTGGGATGAGGCTTTGAGCACGCCTTTTTCTCCAAGTGTTGCCATATCTTGTAATCTAACGGATTCAAATCTGGACTGGAGGAGGGCCAGTCTTCGTGCCGGATGAAGTCGAATTCACGCGCTGCCAGCCAGTCTTGTGTGCTCTTCGCTCTATGAGCTGGCGCCGAATCTTGTTGGAATACCCAGTGCCTGTTATTGAACATAGTATGAGAAACAGATTCCACAAGGTTCGTCAGGACTGTATTTTGATACACAACTGCATTCGTTTTTAAACCTTTCTCACAAAAATGTACCTCTGTTAAGCCCCAATAAGAAACTCCCAACCATACCATGAGCGAGGATGGAAAATGACCTCGTTGGACACGCGGAATACAGTTGCTCTCTTCTTCACTACTGTGTGCGTACACCTTATCATTTTTTTTGTTGTAGCTCTCTTCTACGGTAAAAATTTTTTCCTCCGAAAAAAGAATTTCCCGATATTTTTTTCCCGCGTACCGCTTCAACAAAGCGCGGCATCTCTTCAGTCTCAGGTCCATTAGACGAGCATTCAAACGATGTCCTGTTTTTATTCGATATGCCCGAAGCCCTAAATCTTTATTTAACACCCTTTTCACCGTGGTTCTGCTTAACCCCATTTGAAGGGCCAACAGTTTCTGCTTACGTTTGGGATTTCTTTGAATTCGCGCCTTCACAGCTTTTATCACTGCTGGAGTCCTAACAGACCGAGGGCGACCACTTCTTGACCTGTCATCTACACTAGAGTCTTCATTGTATCGTTTGATGGTATGATAAACGAATCTTTTGGTTATATTCAAATTTTTCAGTATGTCAAAAATTTGAATTGGCGCGTAACCGCAACGATGCAACGTAATAACTGCAACACGGTCTTCTTTAAGCGTCCACTCCATATTTAAAAATGAGTAAAATTCTAAAAAGTATACAGTTTTATTTTCATGAATAATTCGAAATTCGAATTCAATAAACTTTTTTGTGGCCAGCATTCTAAAAGAAAAGTTTTTACTGTGTAACAATACTTATGACCTGACTGTGTAAATACCTGTTAATGTATATATTATTAATAAATAATTCGCATAATATTTCGTATTATTTTTTATTTTGCCCTATCTGCAACGTTCTATGCTTTATAGAAAATGTGGTGTATGACAGGACTGACAATCTTTCGAACATTTTATCTAGGTACAAAGATGTTTTACGTTTTCGTCGCTTTCACAGCATAAGTTACCCTTCTGTATCTGAAACGAATATGAATATTGCTACAAAGTAAAGTAATAGGCTATTCAAGTCCCTCAACTGGGCGCAGGACTCTTTTTATTTCAGAGAGGGTTTTAGGGCAAGGAAATGCCCGCCGCGCTGCCCCAATGCGTGTCGACGAAAATTGCAATTACAAATTTCATTCGTGCTGCCGGGGATCAAGCCCGCTAAAAATTTACAGCGAACGCTTTGACCCAGAGCTACTAATACGACACAAATAAATACGATTTAACATATATAATAAAAACTCTTACGTCCTTGAAACTTGAACACTTGATAGCTCGTGATGCTTACCGAACAAAGCTACAGCACCACACCGTGCAATATAATTGAAGATGCGTAACTGCGACATAATTCTTAGTGATGCGCAAGCATAGCAGGCTACTGCCTGACATACTTGTCACATATAATTGTCACCTCTGCAGTCTATAAATTTTTTCACTTTTATAAGTTATATAGAACGTAGTCGCTAGAGGGTATTGACGTCGGCTAAAATCTCTGCGATCGCCGTTTCGTCAAGGTCATTTAGGCTAGTTAAAGTTTTAAGTCAAAGTGACTGTGACGAGACTTAACGACATATTAAAATTGAGTATCGTTTAAGTATTTGGGCATTAGTGCCAAAGAGAAAATTACAAAATCTGGGCCAGATATTTATTTTAGTACGAGTTTGAATGGTAGCTGAGTTATAAATACATTTTTATGTTTACTTTTTAAGACTATTATAGAGGAGTATTACCTCGCACATTTTGTCACTCAAAAACTATCCTTATTCATAAAAAGGGTGACAAAACAGATATTGGCAACTACGGCCTCATTAGTCTGGTGTCAAAGAGCAATGGCAGAAAAATAGTTGACAAAATTTATAGCGTCTAGAAATAAGTTATATATAAAATGAGTTTTATTATTTTTCTATGATTATTACAATAAAAATGTATTTTAACTAAAGCCACATAAAAAAAAACAAACATTTTTGGGAATATCAAATGACTTAAATCATTTTACTCTGTTCAAGTGTTGCCATTTAGTATATTCATACTATTTTCGTATACATTTTCTAAGACTACCAACACAACACACAAAATATTATTATATTAAGTTATTATTAGTAATAACTGTACTATCAGTAGTAATAAAATAAAAGTGATATGGCTGAGAATAAATCTCTTACAAATAATTTCCTACAGTAATACATTATCTCAATCATATTACTATGTAACAATTCCATTTAATGTTATTCCAACACTAGCTAAAACAAAATGTCACTATTTTTTTACTAGCTTTACGGCTCTGGGTTCTAGCCATTTTGAGAATGTCAGTATGATACAAAGGCCCTGGAGCCATGCCAAAAATATATATTTATAGTATGCAAATATATAATAGAGATACAATAATCGAAAAACTCTCAATTATGTTTTATGTATTAAGCTAACATCAAAAAACCACAGGAAGCATGATTTTTTCAGGATATAGTCTAAAAAGGTTCACTTTCAAATGTAAATATCTTTTTTTGACGCCGTCTCAGGACAAAATTCTTTGACAGAGTTATTAAGGGACTGATGCTTAACATTTTAAGATATTTTTGATTTGATTTTGATTTGAAAGTCTGCCATTATTCTTTGTACAAAGCTTTCATTAAATAGTAGAAAACAGAATTTTTGGACCACTCGATAAACACCGGCCTCTCAAACAGGCTGATTTTCGCCGTAGCGTCTCTACTACTGACCATGGCACTCCATCAACCACTTTGCCTAGCCTTCATAGACTATTCCAAAGCTTTTGATAGCATCAGACACGACTCAATTTTCAAAGATTTAAAGAATTAAGATATAGACACCACATACATCTAGCTCTTACAAAATAGCTACAAGAATAACACTACATCCTTTAAGCTCAAGGTCGCTTAGCCAGCTATGGAGAGGGCTATGCTCGGGCTATGCTCGGGCTATGCTCGGGCTATGCTCGGGGTGTCTCTGCGTCATAAACTTAGAAATGAGTATATCCACAGTAGAACCAGAGTAACTGACATAGCCCAACGGATTAGTAAGCTGAAGTGGCAGTGGGCCGGCCATATAGCTCCAAGAACCGACAACCGATGAGGAAGAAAAGTTCTCGAGTGGCAGCCTCGTACCGGTAGGCGAAATGTAGGACGACCCCCCACTAGATGGAGTGACGACCTGGTAAGACATGCAGGAAGTCGATGGATGCAGGTGGCTCAGGACCGTGCTTTGTGGCATTCTTTGGGGAAGGCCTATGTTCAGCAGTGGACTTATGAAAGGCTGTAATTATGATGATGATCATGATGATTGGCCTTAGAGTAATGACATATATATTCTGAAACTTACTCTGAGACATTGGCATTCACATTGACATTGGAGTATGAATGTTAACATATGACATAATTTGTTCAAGCGACAAATATGTGTCTATAAAACACTAGCTGGTTTGGCAGACGTTGTTTTGCTCTTTCTGCCTGGTGATGAGTTCCATTTTTACACACACACACACACACACTCACTTTCCTATAGCTTTATTATACGTATCGCTAAATCATCTTTATCTCTCCATGATGAAAGTAAACTTAAAAAAAAGGAAAAACAATACCCTTCTTTTTTACTCTTCGGTAAGTGGATAAAAAGTTGCCTATATGATATTCATTATCATTTCCTGCTCATATATCAAATTTCATGGAAATCCGTCCAGTAATTTTTGCGTGAATTGTGAACACAATTCTTCTACAGATTTATTATATGTATAGATTATTACCTATATGAAAATGTAGTTTTCTACACTACTTCTTCATATAAACTTTAGCTAAGCCAAATCTTACACTTCACCGTGTGCGCAATATGCTTGGGTTATAAAATTTTCTGTGATGAAACTAGTCTATGGCGTATATAGTAAAATAGCTTTAATATTTAATTCGCCAATATTATTCGCCAATATTATATTTGTATAGTATCTTAATTATATCCTTATTGCTTAATGTAACCTCAATATTTGCGATTGCCTCTCGAAGTTCTTATGTTAAGAGGGATTGCATGAGTGAAGTTTGAATTTATTCGTTTGGAGTAGTAACAACGCAATATACTCGTATTTAATAATTAAGAAATAGAATGCTTTCAATAATTAATAAAATTTAATGTTGAAATTATAAAATATTGACCTATCAATTTCTTTGAAATTACAAAAGGAAAAAAACAACAAAAAGTTATAATAATTTTGTAGAAAAAATTAGTACGAAAGAATTATAAGTGAGTTTTTAATTCTTGTACTTAAAAAAATGATAAACCAAGTTTTGTCATCAGGAAGTGCTCGAAATTTTGGTTGCAAGATTCCACCCGGAAAGTTAGAGAGACAGACAGACAAACAAGAAAGTGCCTTAATAAAACGTGGTAAAATGAACACGAATAATACTGAAATCGTGGATCTAATTCAATGCATTGTAGTAAGTTAAACTATAGTTACAGTCTTTTTGCAACCCTCAGTTAGTCACAGATCTCGTCTCATTGAAAGGATAAGCAAATGATAGATTTTAAATGTTTTCGAAATATTTTTATTTCGACATGCAGCAACTAAAATTTCAATTAATATTTTTATGATGTCTGCAAGAATCGAACTCGGGTTACTCGAGTACTGTGAAACTTACGACGAGCGCCTAAAGTATTCATAAGAATATGCCTTACACCTCAGTCTTACACCTCTCTACAATTGGATAAGTTTCGTACTCTGGTTCTGTACTCGGATAGCCATCGTAGCCCTACGTACAAGCACTTCAGCACTTCGATATACCGACAGTCAACTTGGCACCGCTGACGGGACTTCAGCAACGCCCCAATTTCGACGGAATCTAAGGCTTATTTAACAGTGGTAGAGCCACGCGGCAGCTTTTGCTGTGGCACGGATGGGCCGGCTCGAACCGGGGTGGTACCACGACTTCACAGAACACCAGCGTGAAGTAGAGGTTTACCTCTCATTTCGCTTGGTGAGTGCAGGTGGCCGGAGGCCCTTTTTACTGGAAATGAGGCATTCCATCTTAGTCATCACGGGTTACAACGCATCTGCATTTTGATTCGCAAACGAGGATAGATGTTGATGTCTATGTGCCGCAGCAACCACTTACCATCAGGTGGACTGTGTGCTCGTTTGTCACCCTTATCCTATAAAAAAAGGCTTTCTCATAGTCTACATATGCCAGACATAGTGGCAAATTGTACTCCTCGGACTTCTGTACAATAGTATGTGGTCTATGGTGCTAAAGCCTTTTCGGAAACCGGCTAGTTCACGAGGCTGGAAGTTGTCAAGTCTGCACGGGAGGCGATTTGTAATGACTCTCGAAAACAGAACATAGACGTGGCTCAGAAGGGAAATCGGTCTGTAGTTCTTCAAGACAGAGTTGTCACCTTTCTTGAAGTACAAGACCACCTTCTGCTCTTCTTCTCCACGCCTCCAGTGTAATGCCACCATGGAGGATGAAATTAATGAGCTTCTGAAAGTCTTCAAGTACCGGTTTTCCACCCGCTTTTAGAAGCTCCTAATCTCTAGTTTCAGTAGCTTCTAATCTCGCTCAGACTGACGTCCGGGATATCATCGGAATAGTGTCGGATAAGACTCGCTCTATGATCGTTACTCACACTTACGTGTGGTTCTAATGATGATGTGTACAGCTGCCCATAGAACTTCTCAATCTCACTCAAAATCTTAGTTGTCCCGGACCACAGTCGGTTTTCAGCTTTGACAGTTGGATATTTCTGGCAGACAGATCTCTGGCAAAGACTTTGGAGCCTTGATTCCGCTCAATCGCTTCTTCAATACAAATTCTATTGAAGTTACGTAAGTCCCGCCGCATGCTTTTGGAGATCTGTCTGTTCAGTTGCCTGTATGCTTTCAAATCTATTGGAGACTGCAGCTTCATTTTCAGTCTAACAGCCATGAGATTAAGAGTGTGATCGGAGAGTTTTTGTGGTCTTCTGCGGCTGCTCTTGCAGAACTTAGCTCCGACCGCATAGGCAGTTTTCACGAGCTTAACATTCATATCGTCCACTTCATTGCAGTCTTATAGGCACTGAAAACGGTTTTGTAACTCGAGCTGAAAGGTTTCGAGACTTTGGATTAGAGCACGAGGGGGACGGAGCGTTGACTTCGTTAGACGTGACCTCTCTAAATACACGTTTAGGTTCAGTGTGCCTCTCACTATTCGGTGATCGCTGCCGGTTTTCACCCTCGCGATCACTGAGACATCACTGAACAGTTGTCGTCTGGTCGTCATAATGAAATCAATCTCATTTTTGTCGAACCATCGGAGCTCGACCAGGTCCTCTTTCTGTGGGGCCACTTCTGTAAAAAAGAGTTCATCATAAAGAGTTCCTCTTTCGCCATAAAGTCGGCCAGCTGCTGGCCCCTTCGGTTCCGTTGCCCTATTCTGAATTTCCCTACCTTCAGCTCACCGTTCTCTCTTGTGCCTAGTTTTGCGTTGAAGTCTCTCATTAACACCCTATATTGTAGTGTAGTTTTGGAGGAATGCATGGCTCTAGAGATATCGTCAAACATTTCCTCCACCTCCTCACCGGGGTGTGCCGATGTTGGTGCGTAAACCTGTATGACATTCAGCGAATACAATTTGGTGATTCTGAGTATAAGGTACGGAACCCTCGTCGACACACTCTCCATAATTACAACGTTGTTAACGAGAGACTTGTGGACGATAAATCCGACACCTCCTTGGGACAGATGGTTGCCCTCCCGGTGATAGAACAAGTTGACAGATTCGAGGATTACCGTATCTTCCGTTTTTACCGTGTCCTCCCCCTCTCTTCGGACCTCGGATAATCCTATGATACTCCAGCGCAACTTATCTATCTCTTTTTCAAGCTCCAGGATCTTCTCGTCAGTCCTCAGGGTACGTGCGTTATAAGTTGCCAGGTCGAGTCATCGTAGGTGGCAACCGAACCTCCACCGGAGATTCTTAGTACCCCCTGCCCTGCTGTTACCATTGACGCCACCGCAGCCAGGGATAGTGGGGCCACTGGTGACTGGGGGCCGTTTATTAATGTCATTGCTCATTAGGGTATATTGCGATAGTTGCTACGCTTGGCGAGCGGGTCGGCAAGCGCAATTTTTTGTTTTGTTGTTTTGCTGTTGTCAGAAAGATGCCCATCATCTGCCTCAATTTCCCTCTGTCGCCTCTTACGACACCCACGGGAAGATATGGGGTAGAGAGTATTCTTACCCGCCACTACACGGGAATGTCTTTAAACGAAATACTCGTGCTATAATATCAAATCATTCCTGTGGTTTCTGACCAAGCAGCATTCTTTGATAGATATTGCATCTGCAATATCTTTCCATGGAGGCTTGCATGTAACTGTAATAAAAAGATCAGGGCAACCGTAATGGTGGACGTAGGTCATTGCATCCTGAGTCTTTTCGTACGTATATCGAGGTGATCCAGTAAAAGACGAAGGTGGCACTATCATCTGACCAAGTTGAGCAATATTAGTATCCTGCTTCCCTATTGCATCTTTCAAATGTACATAACTACTACAAGGAAGTTGTTCCTTGTGTAATTTAACCGTTCTGTTTCAATTTTGTTACATTTGTACATATCAATTAAATATGGTCTAAAAAGAGTCTGATAATGCGGTAAGAATAAAAATTTAGTACCGACACAGTTTTCTGAAGAGGTTTTTTTGTCTTAGGATCATATTGATGTATATCAATAGAGTAACCATCCTCAACATAACAAGAAATCAGTGGGTATTGCAAACTATCGTATCATCATCATCATCATCATCATTACAGCCCTTCACAAGTCCACTGCTGAACATAGGCCTCCCCCAAGGAATGCCACAAAGCACGGTCCTAAGCCATCTGCATTCATCGACTTCCTGCATGTCTCACCAGGTCGTTACTCCATCTAGTGGGGGGTCGCCCTACACTTAACCTACCAGTACGAGGCTACCACTCGAGAACCTTTCTTCCCCATCCGTTGTCGGTTCGAGCTAAATGGTCGGCCCACTGCCACTTCAGCTTACTAATCCGTTGGGCTATGTCGGTTACTCTGGTTCTACTGTGGATATCCTCATTTCTAAGTTTATGACGCAGAGACACCCCGAGCATAGCCATCTCCATAGCTCGGTGAGCGACCTTGAGCTTCCTCATACGGCGAGCAGTGAAGGACCACGTCTCAGATCCGTAAGTCATCACTGGCAACACGCACTGGTTGTACAATTTCGTTTTCAGGTTTTAAGGTATGTCTAACGAGAAGATGTGTCGTAGTTTCTCTAACGCTACACAGCCGAGTTGAATCCGCTGATTGACCTCTCGGACGAAGTTGGACTTATCTAGTCGGACTATTTGTCCCAGGTAAACATACTCGTCAACAACTTCGAGCTTAGTGCTCCCAACAACTACCGGCATAGGTAGCAACTATCGTATGAGTGGTTTAATTCATACGACGTAACTTGTTATCGTGACTTTGTAATTTTGTTATCATTGTTGTTTTCATGACTTTGTTATCTAAGACATAATTTAAATTTGAATGAATGAATAAATAAATATATTGGTAAATCCAATTGGGCATACCTTAAGCGCAATTACGTATAACATGATTATACGGAATTTTTAAAGTAGTTTAAATACATTTCGACAGCAATTTTGGCTTCAACACCCTCGAAAACCATGAAAATGACACCCATGATGAAAAAATAGATACCTATTGCAGCCACCATCTTGGATTTACATTTCGACAGCACTATCGGCAAAACCCTCAACACCCTCGAAAACTATGAAAATGACATCCAAGATGAAAAAATTGGTACCTACTTCAGCCGCTATCTTGGATTTACATTTTGACAGCACTATCGTATTCAACACCCTCGAAAACCATGAAAATGGCACCTAAGATGAAAAACTTGATATCGATTGCAGCCGTCACCTTGGATTTACATTTCGACAGCACTATCGGCATCAGCACCCTCGAAAACCATGAAAATGACACCCATGATGAAAAAATTGATATCTGTTGCAGCCGCCATCTTGGATTTACATTTCTACAGCATTATCGGCTTCAACACCCTTGAAAACCATGAAAATGACACCCATGATGAAAAAATTGGTACCTAATTCAGCCGCCATCTTGGATTTACATTTCGACACCACTATCGGCTTCAACACCCGCGAAAACCATGAGAATGACACCCATGATGCAAAAATTGATACCTATTGCAGCCGCCATCTTGGATTTACATTTCGACAGCACTATCGTCTTCAACACCCGCGAAAACAATGAGAATGACACCCATGATGCAAAAATTGATACCTATTGCAGTCGCCAGTTTACATTTTGACGGCACTATCGGCTTCAAAACTCTCGAAAACCATGAAAATGATACCCAAGATGAAAAAAATTGTATCTATTGCAGCCGCCATCTTGGATTTACATTTCGACAGCACTATCGACTTCAACACGCTCGAAAACCATGAAAATGACACCCATGACAAAAAAAATTATACTACTTACTTTTAGTACGTACTACTATTATTTATTCTGTACTTTTAAATATTGTAATAAAAAAATCTCTTTTTATTATTATAATCAAGTATTTAAAAATTTGGTTATTCGAATATTGTGTATTTGTACAGCGATCTTTTTGAGCCGCTGCAAACAACCGAAACAATGTCCACTCACGACGGCGACTGAAGCCGAACCAATATAATGTACTCTGTGAGCCGAACTAAACTACTCTGTGGCTGTAGCTCCCCATTTACAGAAATAATTTACATATAAGGCTTCCAAATCAACGAAAATTTCGCCATTTTGGAGCCGAAAAAAATTAATTATAGCTAAACAAAACAAAATTACACTGCCATTTACATTCAGTGGCTTCCCACATGATAGATGAAGAGATTAAAAAATAGATTGAGTTAAACTATTGATATTTTCAAAAGTTATCGTGTTTACAAGCCACAGGGACATGATAAATCCACACCATAAGCCACTAAAACCCTTTTTTTATTTAAAAATAGCAATTAATTGATTTAAAAGAAATATTAATAAGTTCAACAATCATTTATTTTTCTAACAATCTGCTTTTTATACCATTTATATGTATAATATGATTGCTAGATACGATTTTATTCTTATTTCTTATTTGATTTATTTAGATACGATATAATAATAATTTATATTTGACATATAATTGTAATGATAATAATGAAAAATTTCATTTAATTGACATAAATAATTTAATAAGAAAGTTTTGGACAAAAGATAGGTAAAAATGTAAAGTAAAGTAAAAAGTAAAGTTGCACTCTATTTACAACCCACTGCTGGGCACAGGCCTCCTCTCATTTCTTAGAGGGTTTTAGAGCAAGGAAATGTCCGCCGCGCTGCCCCAATGCGTGTTGGCGAACTTCACGTCTTCGAAATATTTTTTTTCGTATTTATCAGACATGCAGCTTTCCTCACGATGGTTTCCTTCACCGCCGAGCACGTGGTAAATCAACACTTAAAATTGCAATTAAAAATTTTATTGGTGCCGGCGGGGCTCGAACCCGGGTTGCTCGAGTACTGTGAAGCTTACAGCGAGCGTTAACCATCTGAGCTACCACGTCTCTAGGTATTACCTATTCAAATATAATTTAAGACTGGTAGCAAATGTGCTATCTTATCTATTTACTTTTTCACAAAGCCAAGTTTTTTGCTACTAGGACTGCTTTTATTGAGCACCATAACCATTTGACATTTAATTTGGAATCAGTTCCCACTAATTTAAATAAGTGAATGCGACAATAGAGGTAATCTCTAGCATCAATAAGAGTTTAATTAAATTAGAATGCAATCCACAAATAAGTAATAAAAAATGTTTCCACCTTATGCATCAAAATATAAAAGGCATGATAGGCAAACAATTGGAAGTTGAAATGCTTTTAAATAATAACAATATACATATCCTTTGTATTACTTAATATTGGCTAAAAGATTATAATTTCATGTTTAATTTCAGAAATCACCAGGTAGTCAGTTCCTTCAATAGAGAAAAAAATTTACGTGGTAGATTCTTAATATTAGCAGATAAATCATTATTATATAAACAACATAAGGATATTGTGAGCCTCTCTGTTGAGCGAACTGTAGAAAAATAGCTTGTGTCAAGCTCAAGCACCTCATTGTTATAAGTATTTAGAGACCCCATATGCTACTTACGAATATTTTGAAAGGATTTTGGAAGAAATTTTGCTCAAACTTAGTAAACAATATGTGGAGACTTTATCATCAATCTCCTTGAAACTTCTTCTATTAGTATTAAGTTTAGCTCATTGTTTAAATCGCATAATATCGTTAATTTATTCTTAGAACCAACACGTACTACTGAGCTTAGTGCGACCTCTATAGATAACATTTTTTCAGATGTTAAGCCCCTGCATAAATCAATAATTCAAAATTTAAGTAAAGATCACTGTGGACAATAGGTATCATAGTCTTACATACACAAAAACATAAAAGTAAGAAAGTTGTGTTTGTTCCAAGTAACGCACATCGCTTGGAGAGGTTCAGAAATAATATATTTAAAAGATTTCCATCACTTTCATTTAAAAATAGTACTGATTATTTGTATGGTACGTTATTTAAAACTTTAAGTTGTGAATTTAGTAGAATATTTACTTCTAAAATTTTCTCTTTTAATAGTCGCAAATCATTTAATGAATGGGTGACAGTAGGAATTTATAAAAGTAGGCTAAGGTTATACGAGCTTTATAATGAAAGATCATATAGTAGTAGTGTTATATTTAGAGATTATGTAAAAACATATGTTAAAATATTGAAAAGAGTGTACTCAACAGCTAAGTATACATATACAGCTGTATTAAATTTACAAGATCGAATGTTAAAAATCTGAATACCAATGTGTTTTGGGGAAAAACTGAGCCCTGTTAAATCCACTGTTTTTCTTGACATCATTCTCGATGCAAAGCTTCAGTGCGGCCTCCATATATTCAAACTAGCAAGCAGGAGTTCTGCAGCCTATGCTGTAAAAAAGAGTAGAGGTCTTACTAGTGGCGAGACAGCTAGATTAGTTTATATCAGTTATTTCCATAGCATAATATCTTATGGGATACTATGGGGAAAGCGAGAGGGCATTTAGAGCTATTTACAACCTAAAACTGAGATATTTTCTTAGAGATAAATTTAAAAAAATAAATATATAACTTTGGCCTCTCAGTATATTTACGAAAATTTAATGTATGTTCACAAAACAAAGGTAGTTTTAGTAAAAAAAGTGATATACATTCTGTAAACACTAGGAACAAACACAAGCTAGTGATACCAGTTTCTCGAATCCACAGAGTTATTCTTGAGGCTAGGTAATACGTTATTACAGCAAGGCCCAGGAAAGTGTATAAGCTCTCTCTATTACCAAATTTAAATGTTTTGTTAAGCTGAAACTGTATAAAAAGGGTTATTATTATATAAATGAATACATGGTTGATTATAACTACTGGGAATGAGATGGTGGAGAAAAGTGTGGCGCTACCAAGCAGTTTCTTAAATTTTTTAAAAAAATTTTCAAATAAATTTTGTAGATAGATTGTGTAACCATTAATGTAAAATTTACTTTAAAAAAAGTCCCGCTGCGTTTCTTACTGGTTCTTCCCAGGGCATAGGTTTTGTTTCAAACTAGTAGTAATGTAAAAAAATGACTTTGCGTAAGAATTACTTGTAATCAATATTGAATAAAAATTATTCTATTCTATGACAGTGGTAATTCTGCAAATAAAATAAACCTAGCAAGCTAACAGCATAACAAAGTGGCGAAGCAATCAGCTTTGTAGCGGTTTCTAACGGTTGCTGTTGAGCAAGCAGTTTCAAAATAGGAGGTCCAGATGCCTGGGTGATCAGTAATCGATTGCTGAAAACAGAATTTGAAAATTCGAAACCGTTCTCGAGATAATCGTGGGACAGACGGACAGACGGACAGACATCGTGAAATCAATAAGTGTCTTCGCAAGCTTCGCCACTTAATAAGGTTAAAAACGTAGAAGTCTACTTCAGACTAACAGAAAAATTATACACGTATGCGTACATTTTAAGTGACGTTGAAATAATGCTCAACTTCTTGACATGTTCTTACTCAGATATCTTTTTTTTCTTTCTTTAACAGGTAATTAAGTTTACGCCAGGATGCCCATATGCAAATAAAACCTTTTTATTGGTTGCAAATTATTTTTGACACATGCTGTGTGCTTCAGTGCGTGTCCTTACAATTACTTGAAATTAATTTGAGCTTGGATTAGGTGTCATGGATCGTGTAGTGGCAGTGAAAGAATATCTACTACCCCATATCGTACCGTGGGTGTCGTAAGGGGCGGCAGTGATTAACAAATCAGGTATTGGGCAGTAGCGTCTTCATAATAACATCTAAAAAATTAAAAAAAACTGCGTTTGCTTACCCATCTGCCGTTGCTGTTATGGCATATATCCCTCATAAAAGGAAATCGATGGGGAGGCCTTTGCTCATCAGTGGACTTTAATGGCCTCTAATGAATGAAGGTGTCACTTGAAATACATGCAGCATTTCATCTACTTTTCTTTGTTAGTCTGAACAGTCTACATAGTTCAGGAATATCAGAATATGCACTTTATCTCTCCAGCTTTATTTAAAACTGAGGAAATAAGTATACCCATATATTCAATTTCCTTCAACTCCTTTATGGATGACACGAAACATGGCACTCCCGAGGCACGTACATACTACTAAGTAAATGTGTGAGGGATAAATATTACGGTTCGAATGGCCCTTGGGATCGCGTCTGAACTATTATTAACAGGGTTGGCGGATATATTCTAGCGAATTGTTTTTTTACCCAATTACAAAAGCATTAAGACGGACGGAGTTAAAAGAAATGATCTATCCTGTTGAAATTTATATTGTAAACAATTCTTTCAGGCGCAATAACAATGTAAATTAAAGGCGCTGGTAAATGGGAGCTCGCGTTGTCCTACTTACCGTTTAATGGTACGAGAACAGGCCAATTATACCCATAGGACTATTAATACGCATAATGCTTAACATTTTAGTGAAAACACAACAAACAATTTCAGCACATTTCTTAATAGAAATAGCTTGTGTATAATCGTAGAAATCAGACTAAGACCGACGGTTTGTGAACTTTAGTTGTGACCAAGCTAAAGACTTGACGACTTTGGGCTCCACAGTCATTCTATGTACATGTAAGGAAATTCCTAGGTTTTCCCGTAACGGATCTTTGACGACAGCTGTCAAAGAAAAACCAAACAGTCGAATTGTAAGCCTCCTTCTTTTTTGAAGATAACTAAATATAATAATGTGAAACATTTGAATTATTGTCAGACTTTTTAAATATTTATTAAATTTAAAATCTGATCAGTTTCTCTAAAGCATTCCTTTACAACCAGTCAAAAAGTTATTGTTACAGTCAGTAGCTGCTTATCCAACAGTAGAGTCTCCCGGGCCCATAGAGGAAGAACCTACAAGCAGATGTTGGTCGGGCCTCCTACAGGCCAAAGGTGGAAAGTTTCTAATTACAATAAACAATAAGGGGGAGCGTTCTATTCTATTAAACCGAGCTTACTTACCTCTATCCAAGGCGACTGGTCCCTCAGGATTCGGTCAGGTCGCATGTGGTTGTATAGTGCTAGGAAAGTAAGGGTCAGTGATGTGTATCTGGGTGTGGCTGGTAGTGTTATTGACCTTATTAGACCGTTACCATCTGCAGCAGTTAGGACCTCAGCACCGCTCCCACTGCGGCTCCGTCCACAGTCACTTTCTTCGTTTCTACGATGACAGTCCATTCACTCTGTCGTACGATTAACTACGTTACAGAAGCCACTAACTCTCGTTTGTTATAAAGCTTAACACGCGAGACCGGATCAAATGTCACTACCGTTTTGGGTGGCAACAGTTATTCTAGAATATCAAATACCGCACTAGCTATTATTGTCGAATGCACTTATACAGATTCTGAGTTAGATACAATAAGTCCCGGGTGGAGCTAACAAGCAAGGAATGCGCGTTACGTATCCTAAACCGTATATTTCCTAGATGCGCGTGTCGTATTCCGCTTCCGACTTCCCGACAAGAAAACAGCGTGCCGCCTATCGCAGCGCTGAATTTGGACTCCTTTTTCTAGCGCGTTCTCGACACACACCGCTCAACACGCTCGGCCGAACTTCATCCCGTATCGCGCCGAGCCGAGTGCCATCTAGCGTCGATTCTTGACATTAGCGTTTTGGCGCGAACAGTTATAATTATATAATAAGTCACAAATCCACTACTGAACAAACAAGCAGCTTAATGCTACATGTAAGGAAATTCCTAGGTTTTCCCGTAACGGATCTTTGAAGACAGCTGTAAAAAAAAACCAAACAGTCGAATTGTAAGCCTCCTCCTTTTTTGAAGATAACTAAATATAATAATGTGAAACATTTGAATTATAGTCAGACTTTTTAAATATTTATTAAATTTAAAATCTGGTCAGTTTCTCTAAACCATGCCTTTACAACCAGACACCGTGTAGTGGCGGTCAAGAATATCCATTACCCCATATCCTCCCGTGGGTGTCGTAAAAGGCGACAAAGGGAAACAGGTGGGAGATGGGCAGCAGCATCTTCCTGATAATAGCCAATATTATAATAAAAAAAAAAACTGCGGTTGCCAACCCGCTCGCCAAGCGTGGCAACTATGGCAAATACCCCCCTTATGAATGGATGTAATAAAGAGACGGCCCCCAGTCCCCGGCGGCCCCGCTATTCCTGGCTACGGTGGCGACCATGGTAACGGCGGGGCAGGGGGTGCTAAGAATCTCCGGTGGAGGTTTGGTTGCCACCTACGACGACTCGACCTGGCAACATACAACGCACGCACCCTGAGGACTGACGAGAAGATCGTGGAGCTGGAAGAAGAGATAGACAAGTTGCGCTGGCATATTATAGGACTATCCGAAGTCCGAAGAGAGGGGGAGGACACGGTAATCCTCGAATCCGGCAACTTGCTCTATCACCGGGAGGGCGAACATCTGTCCCAAGGAGGTGTCGGATTTATCGTCCACAAGTCTCTCGTTAACAACGTTGTAAAGATCGGGAGTGTGTCGACGAGGGTTGCGTACCTTATACTCAGAATCACCAAACGGTATTCGCTGAAGGTCATACAGGTTTACGCACCAACCTCGGCACACCCCGATGAGGAGGTGGAGGAAATGTATGAGGATATCTCTAGAGCCATGCATTCCTCCAAAACCCAATATACGGTGTTAATGGGAGACTTCAATGCAAAACTAGGCACAAGAGAGAACGGTGAGCTGAAAGTAGGGAAATTTGGAATAGGGCAACGGAACCCAAGGGGCCAGCAGCTGGCCGACTTCATGGAGAAAGAGGGACTCTTTATGATGAACTCTTTCTTCAAGAAGCGGCCCCACAGGAAGTGGACCTGGTTGAGCCCCGACGGTTCGACAAAAAATGAGATTGACTTCATTATGACGACCAGACGACAACTGTTCAGTGATGTCTCAGTGATCGCGAGGGTGAAAACCGGCAGCGATCACCGAATGGTTAGAGGCACACTGAACCTAAATGTTAAGTTGGAGAGGTCTCGTCTGATGAAGTCAACGCTCCGTCCCCCTCGTGCTCTAATCCAAAGTCCCGAAACCTTTCAGCTCGAGTTACGAAACCGTTTTCAGTGCCTAGAAGACTGCAATGAAGTGGACGATATGAATGACAAGCTCGTGGAAACTGTCCATGCGGTCGGAGCTAAGTTCTGCAAGACCCGCCGCAGAAGAACACAAAAACTCTCCGATCACACTCTTAATCTCATGGCTGTTAGACGGGAGATGAGGCTACATTCTTCAACAGATTTGACAGCATACAGGCAACTGAACAGACAGATCTCCAAATGCATGCGGCGGGACTTACGCAACTTCAATACAGCTCGTATTGAAGAAGCGATCGAGCGGAACCAAGGCTCCAAAGTCTTTGCCAGAGATCTGTCTGCCAGAAAGAGCCAACTGTCAAAGCTGAAGACCGAATGTGGCAGCATCGTTTCCGGGGCACCTGAGATTTTGAGTGAGATTGAGAGGTTCTATGGGCAGCTGTACACGTCATCGTTGGAGCCACACGCAAGTGTGAGTAACGATCCAAGAGCGAGTCTTATCCGACACTACTCCGAAGATATCCCGGACGTCAGTCTGAGCGAGATTAGAATGGCTCTCCAGCACCTTAAAAACGGCAAGGCCCCAGGCGAGGATGGAATTACAGCGGAGCTTCTGAAAGCGGGGTGAAGACCGGTACTTGAAGTCCTTCAGAAGCTCTTTAATTCCGTCCTCCATGGTGGCATAACACCGGAGGCGTGGAGCAGAAGTGCGGTGGTCTTGTTCTTCAAGAAAGGTGACAACGCTCTCTTGAAGAACTACAGACCGATTTCCCTTCTGAGCCGCGTCTACATGCTGTTTTCGAGAGTCATTACGAATCGTCTTGCGCGCAGACTTGACGACTTCCAGCCTCCCGAACAAGCCGGTTTCCGAAAGGGCTTTAGCACCATAGACCACATACATACCCTACGGCAAATTGTACAGAAGTCCGAAGAGTACAATTTGCCACTATGTCTGGCGTATGTGGACTATGAGAAAGCCTTTGATTCCGTCGAAATTTGGGCGGTGCTGCAGTCCCTTAAGCGGTGCCAAGTTGACTGTCGGTATATCGAAGTGCTGAAGTGTTTGTACAGTAGGGCTACGATGGCTATCCGAGTACAGAACCAGAGTACGAAACCCATCCAATTGCAGAGAGGTGTAAGACAGGGTGATGTTATATCCCCGAAACTCTTCACCGCTGCATTGGAAGACGTTTTCAAGCTTCTGGACTGGAAAGGATGCGGTATTAACATCAATGGCGAATACATCACTCACCTTCGATTTGCCGACGATATAGTCCTTATGGCAGAATCGCTGGAGGACCTAAGCACTATGCTCAATGACCTCAATAGTGTCTCCCAACGGATAGGTCTTAAGATGAACATGGACAAAACAAAGATCATGTTTAATGTCCATGTCACACCTATGCCGGTAGTTGTTGGGAGCACTAAGCTCGAAGTTGTTGACGAGTATGTTTACCTGGGACAAATAGTCCGACTAGGTAAGTCCAACTTCGACCGAGAGGTCAATCGACGGATTCAACTCGGCTGGGCAGCGTTCGGGAAGCTACGACACATCTTCTCGTCAGACATACCTCAAAACCTTAAAACAAAATTGTACAACCAGTGCGTGTTGCCAGTGATGACTTACGGAACTGAGACGTGGTCCTTCACTGCTGGCCGTATGAGGAAGCTCAAGGTCGCTCAGCGAGCTATGGAGAGGGCTATGCTCAGAGTTTCTCTGCGTGATAAACTTAGGAATAAGGATATCCGCAGTAGAACCAGAGTAACCGACATAGCCCAACGGATTAGTAAGCTGAAGTGGCAGTGGGCCGGCCATATAGCTCGAAGAACCGACAACCGATGGGGAAGAAAGGTTCTCGAGTGGCAGCCTCGTACCGGTAGGCGAAGTGTAGGGCGTCCCCCCACGAGATGGAGTGACGACCTGGTAAGACATGCAGGAAGTCGATGGATGCAGGTGGCTCAGGACCGTGCTTTGTGGCATTCTTTGGGGGAGGCCTATGTTCAGCAGTGGACTTGTGAAGGGCTGTAATGATGATGATGATGACAACCAGTCAAAAAGTTATATAAAAAGGTCACAAATCCACTACTGAACATACAAGCAGCTTAATGCTACTGTGTTTCGGTATGGTGATATAGAAAACCGAAAACCCTTGTTACTAGTATCGATGCATTTTATCTTATTTCTCAAAGACGACAGAGCATCTTGCTGTGTAGTGGCGGTGGCAGTCAATACCCCTTATTGTTCCTTGGGAGAGGTGGCAGAAAGAAAATGAAACAGGAGGTGGGTATTATGATAACTACTCAAAATTATTGGTAGCGCCAGGTAACAATTTAGTTTATAAATCTAATAGAATACTTGGTGCATGACTTTAACCCCTCCCTTTCCCTCTCCTCTCTACGCACGCACAGCCGTTGAGGGCGACACAGCGCCACGCAACGGCAATCCAGTTGCAATTGAACAATACCCGCGATCGTTCCTACCGCTCACGAGGGCATTAAGTCCTGCGACCCCACTTTAATATTAATTTATCACCGGTCATTGTGTCCTTGTAATTTCACAAATGTGACGCGCTTTCCGCGATTACAATAAGTAGAGAGTAAAGGAGTGTGATATCTAGAACTAATCTACTAGAGTGCGTGCGCCAACCGAGTGGTGATCTGCAGTTAGCTGACGTGTCGGGAGGAAGGCGAGGCAGCCCTTTACAAGGTTAGTGCGTGCATTCCACTCTCATCCATTTTCCTTGCTCTGCTCGTTGTATGTACCAAATACAGTCCACAAAATTTCATCGAAGAATTCAAGTTACTGGCGCGTCCAATTATAAAAACACTGCGGATAGCCACCCGCCTGCCAAGCGTGGTAACTATTTTTTATATCTCATACCTTCATGCAAATTTCTTCATGATGTTTTTCTTCATCGCCAAGGACGTGGTAAATCAATTCTTAATATTGCACATTACAATTAACAATTTTATTATTTATAGGATTAGATATAGATTATAGGGATCGAACCCGTGTTGAAGTACTGCAATTTACGGCGAGCGTTTAGCTCCTGAACTGAAGCTACGTTATGGGATGTAATTATAATGGGAAAAAATTACATACAACAAATATATGCACAAAGATACAATTATTTTGATTTTCTCTACAAATTAAATAAATTAAATTTACATAAAGTCACCTACAGATAAGGGACCATTTAAAACACTAACAATAGCCCGAGGTGTACTAAGTGATAATCAACAAAGGGTGTAAAATTAAACTATTTCGTACTCAGAATACGTAATTATTTTTGCTACAAAATATTTTCCCTTGTGTCGGCCTTTAATTACCTACGGGTACCATGTATATTTTGCTTTGCAGTTTGAACACTAAACTGACGACTCCGTGGCGCGTGAGTTGTTGCGCTGGTTGCCGCGGGTTCGAATCCTGCACGGAACAATGTATGGCCTACAAATAATTGTTCCGGGTCTGGATGTTTGTCCTCGTGCAATTTATGTTTGTAAACTGCCTCCACGATACGGAAAAAATCCTAGTGTGGGGGTAAAGTTTTTTGAAAGGAAAGCAAAAAAAGAAGTTTTTTAATTTTATACATTGAAATATTAATTCCAAATATTACTATATGACGTAATATATTGTTATAATATAATAAAAAAATAAAAGTATTATTAACAAATATGTTTATACACCTATATACAATTCTTCTGTACGAGTTTTTTGTCACTGAACTCCTAAACGGCAAGACCGATTTTGATTTAAGTAATTGTGATAATGCTGTTATTTCAGATGCCTGTAATAAAGGCCGAATAAGCAGTAAACGTAAGTTAACCCAGCGAGTTTTGTTTTAAAGCCCAAATACTAATTATTAAATAATACATGGGGGCCCAAGTTTGATGTGTGTTTGCATGGATCCCTGGATGGATTAGATTCACAATCAGACCCAGTAGATGGCGCTGTTGTCGATATCCAGAAATCGAACGTGCGAAGCAGGAGAGGAGCGCTAGTAATCCTATTGAAAGAAACTATTCAACTTCGTATCTAAGCAATTATTCCACTTCCGATGTTAGAAAATATTCTTAAAATTATTTAAATAAAAAAACACTACGTGGTAAGAATAGAATAGAATAGAAATATTTTTTATTCAATAAAGATCACACGTGTAATTCTTATACAAAGTCAGTTTTTACTTTACCACTGGTTCGATAAAAAAACCTCCGTCCTGGGAAGAACCAGCAAGAAACCCAGCGGGAATTTTTTTTAAAGCAAATTTTACAATAATGGTTGTATTAAACTATATAAGTACAAAATTTATTTTAGAAACAGCTTGGAAGCGATCACCTCATTCCCCAGGGGTTATTATCAACCATGTATTCATTTATACTATAATAACCCTTTTTATACAGTTTCAACTTAACAAAACATTTAAACTTGCTAATGGAGAGAGCCTGTACACTTTCCGGGACCTTGTTGTAATAGCGTATACATTGCCCCAAGAATGAATTACTGACTCTGTGGAGTCGAGAAACTGGTATCACTAGCTTGTGTTTGTTCCTAGTGTTTACAGAATGCACATCACTTTTTTTACTAAAACTACCTTTGTTTTTGTGAACATACATTAATTTTCGTAATATACTGAGAGGCCAAAGTTAATATATTTATTTCTTTAAATTTATCTCTAAGAGACTCTCTCAGTTTAAGGTTGTAAATAGCTCTAATGGGCCCTCTTCTGTAAAACAAAAATAGTTTCTGAATCAGCCGCATTTCCCCATAGTAAAATCCCATAAGACATTATGCTATGGAAATAACTGAAATAAACTAATCTAGCTGTCTCGACACTAGTGAGACCTCTAATCTTTTTTACAGCATAGGCTGCAGAAACTTAGTCTGCTTGTTAGTTTGGATATATTGGGGCCCCACTGAAGTTTTGCGTCGAGAGTGATGCCAAGAAAAAACAGTGGATTCAACAGGGCTCAGTTCTTTCCCATTTAAAAACACATTGGTACTCAGATTTCTAACATTCGTTGTTGTAAATTTAATACATTTAGTTTTATTTCCGTTTAAATGTAAATTATTAACGTTAAAACCAATGCACTAATTTTAATATAGCATTATAAGAAACCCTGCTTACTATCAGGACCCAATAAAATGATAACACCAGGTATGCAAATCAACAGCTGACTACCCATCTCGATACTGTTAGAACACAGGGCAGCCTCTCAGCAACACGATTTATCTTGTCTATAGTAACGACAGTGAGACTTAGAATTACCGAGTGATGCCTCTTACTTATTATTGAACGGGTGGGAGATAACTGTTCTACCTTCATTTGTTCGTATTTTCTTTTTATTTACCCTCATTCCCAACGCTATATATTGTAATCGTTGGCATGTTGTTAGTGATCGTGTAACTTCTGAATGATCTGTCGTATTGACACAATATAATTTTTGTTGTGACAATGGTTTATAGCTATGCTAGGATGTCATATGTGGTGTTATGGTCAATTTATTAACAAATTCTATATTTGTTGACAAAAGTGACTCCTATCCACAATATTTTAGTTTTGTTCCAAAATTTAAAATAAAAAAAGTTGGACCTGATAAGTGACGAAGTTATTAAAAAATTAATTTGAATTTTATATTAACACAGTTAAAAGTTCGGGATCAGTCGAAAGTGAAATACATCCGGTGACGCGATATATTTCACTTCGACTGGACTTCTATCGTAAGGAAGTGGGGGAACGAATGGGCGGTTTTCCATTTACCGGCACGGCACCGGCACAGCACTGACACGGCACCGACACGGCACCGTCACGGCCAACGGTACGGCTTCGTTTTTTCACTGCGTCGGTACCGGTACCAGTCTATGTTCGGTTTTTGGGCAGTACTAACACAGACTTTAATTCTACAGCACGTAAAAATGGTCTCGTCAAGTCTTCGTATTTGTTTGTTATATCTTTAACATTTAAGACGAAAATATAATCTCAACGCAGAGAAGTCAAATTTTGGATTCTTCCAATCTTAAAAATGTAATACTTAGGATGAACATAATATTATATACTATTTTAAAAATTGGAAATGGACTCTTAAATATTTCAACTCCTTCCGCGTGAACGAGAAGACATTTCATCATTTTCACAATTCAATTTCAAGTCTCAACCTCAGCGCGTCCCTTCTACTTCGGCCCGCGCACACAGCTGCAATACGTACACAATACAGATGCAGTTTTGCCGACCTGCACCTAGTGGGAAGCTTGCTGTTCCGGCACCTGCGACGGTACCGGTGGGAGTGATCGCTGTACCAGCGCTGGTGCTGGTACAGCGATTTTTGCTTTCCCGGCGGTTGTGCCGTCTCGTCGTCGGCGCCGTGCCGGTGCCGTACTGGTAAATGGAAAATCGCGCAATGCCGGGCCAGCAAGTTCTGTATACATATACATATGTATAATTATTAAAATGTAAGTACTTATGTTTTATTTCCCAAAATAGGATGGACAAGAAGAGAATAGAATTAAGTTAGCAAGTGGCCGTGTTTGAGTATTTAAGATGTATGTGGAATAGAGATGGCAGTAGGAATTAATGCTGTGGGAATGCGGTCATTAAGAAGAAAGAAAAAGAAAATAAGAGAAATATATAGAACTTAGTATATATATAATAGTATATATACGAGTAGAATTTGGAGTTACTCAAGCTTATTAAGTTGCTCTTCATTGATATCAATATGACTCATGTCAGCATAATCGAGGATAGGTAGCAGTAAAGATTGGATTTGGATAGTTCATTATTCAGATTGAACCACAAACATTTTAGGACACAAGTCCTTATAAGGGATTTGAACGCATTTACTACTTTTATTAACAATCTAATAGAAAGTTATTACGGGGTACATTTTAATGAGATGCGTTTCAGTATTCCGTAATTATACGAGCTATATGTCTGCTCCAATAATTATGTATTCTTAACTAGTAATTATAGGATGAAATGGTAATTAATTTTGAAGTTATTATATATTATCACTGTCATAAAGTATTTCTCTAATACATTCATTATAGCTTTTGCATTCAATTATGACGGTGGCTCAGGATCGTGCATTGTGGTATTCCATGGTGGAGGCATATGAATAGTAGTGGACTTGTGGGCTGTAATGATGAATGATGATAATTAAGGTTAAAAACGACCGTTATATTTTTTGGGTGTTTGAACATACTTAATTACATAAATTAATTATAATAGGAATATATAGTGTAACAAAGAAGTACATAGCGTCCAAATGATGTAAAATATCTAAATATAAATGAAAGTAAAAATTTTAAGTATTTAACATAAATAAAAGTAGTACAGCAGGCACACCCTTGACTGTTGCCGGCTTCACTCGGTAACTGTGACGTGGCCCTGGGAACTTAGCTTGGAAGATGGTGAGATTGACCATTTTAATATGGGTTTGTACGGGTTTTACTATATACATTGTGACCAATAATATCATCTAAGTTTCAGTTGACTAAAACATATAGGAAAGCTAAATAATTATTAGCCTCTAACTCTATTGTCAATTGTATTTTGATTCTTAATTCAGGATAGACGTAGATGTTATAGGCCATAGCATCCAGCTATTATTAGGTAGACTGTGTATTCATTTGTCACCCAAATGCTATAAAAAAAAACAAGTCGTATAAGAACAAAGATAAGTTTTTGCGACAAAAACCTCCCAAAAAACTCGGTTGATTTACAAAAGGCATCCATTTGTAAATAAACCGAGCCAAGTGCGAGTATTTAGAACATGTAGTAATTTTTATAAACAGATATTTAATACCATATAAATGTTCGCTTGTTTTGGTGACACCTTACACACTACATAATATTTGTTGTTAAACAATATATTGTACATAATATACATAAATTTAAAATTCCTAACAAGTTTAGGTTTTGAGATGTACTGACAATTTAAGGACTGACAAATAGACAAACAGACAACATCAGAAAGACAGCAGAGTGACATTAATAGGACTCTGTTTTACCCATTGGGTTCGGAACCATAAAAACCAAAACATTTTAAAATTTTCCGTTAAGGTTTTATTAATATACATATATTAAATATTAGCCTCGTACAGAAAAACGCCGTGTATGACGGCCCAACACAAGATAGGCAACCTGATGATATAGAGAGTCGATGGATGAATCGCACAGGCACGCGTGTTTACCGAGCCTGGGCAGTTCTTGTCACTTAAAGCATCGAACGCCATAAGTTAAGTTTGCCAGAGCTGGATTCCGGGTAGGAACAGAACATCCATTACTAAGTCATCATTATTGTCATCATTTCCATCATATATCATCAGTATTATCAAAGTCTACAACTGGCTAATAGCACTCATATCACAGAAAATAGTTACGTGACGCAGGACCGTGCTTTGTGATAATCTATGTCGCATCTCTGTATATTATATATAGATCGTCTTTGTGAGATACTGTAATGGTAATGATGATGAAACATAAATGGATATATAAGGTTGCGATTAAATTAATGACACTTATTTATTTATGCTTTATTTTCACACCAAGTACATAAAGGGAGATTTAATGCAACAGGAAATTCACCACCAGTCTACCGACAGGCTAAACAGAGAAGATATTGTGGGTGCAAAGTACAAACTGCTACGTTAAAAATATCGATGTCTACATAATATATGCATACTTATAACCACAACTAGTAAGATAAATATTATAAAAATAATTAAACAAGGATATTATAAAGATATACATATAAATACAAAGAGTAGTAAAATTTTAAACTTAATTTCGAAAAAACCATCCCAAATTGAATGTGATTTATGGGCAACAACGTATTTGGCTACCGATTGACCCTTACTAATGTGTGCACGCGCAGTAAAATCATTTAAAATTATGCATTTTGAATTTAAAAGATCAAACAAAAGTAAAAAAAAAACTTTTTTTAAACAAACTTTTATTTAAATGCGCTAAAAAGAATAAAATAAACTTTTCCTTTAAAACTTTTACTATCAACTTATAACGTCATTACACAATTTATATGATATAAAATCTTGTCGCGAGATTTAAATTTCTACTCATTTCTACTTACTCGTATTTACTTAGTTTGAAAATTTTAAAAATTAAAATCTATCAGATCCTATTTATCTACACTAGATAATTTTTGCGACAAGCTATTATATCATATAAATTGTGTAATGACGTTATAAGTTGATAGTAAAAGTTTTAAAGAAAAAGTTTATTTTATTCTTTTTAGCGCATTTAAATAAAAGCTTGTTTTAAAAAAAAGCTTTTTTTACTTTTAATTTATTTTTTACTTTTAGTTATCGCTGGACAGGTTTCTCGGTCTGATCATTTCATTAAACGCATCATTTTTGCAAGGTCGTTTGTCAGTTAATTTCGAACAGTCTAGCTCTTCCTAATAAAGTAGACCTTCTAATGATTTTACCCTACTTAAGGCCACGTATGCTTGACCAGCAGCGAAGAGCTTCGAACCTAAGTATACGACATGGTCGAGCGGACTACCCTGCATTTTGTGTACTGTGCAAGCCCAACATAATATAATTGGCAGCATTCTTCGTTCTGCAGTGCCATGACTATATTTTGCTGGAAATTGTACACTCTTGGGTTTAATGAGATCAACACCGTCTTTACCGAAGTTTATACGGACGGATGGTATGTCAGTATCATACATTTGTGCTCTCTGGGAGCAGGACCATATGATTTCTGTAATATGTCCAATGGCACCTTTCACCTCAACTTTGGACAGTCAAAGTTTACCAACCAATGTTACAGATTCGAGAAATTCGACCTCAATATCATATTCGAGGACTCCAACAACTCCAGTACACCAACATTTCAGACGGATTGACATCATGTTACACCCTGATGTCACGACTCAGTCCTCGGCACGGCCTCACCTTGACTCGGGTGTTTCGAGAATTGCACTACTTATTTCATCTTGAAGCTTACTTGTGCCTTACAAAACATAGTTCCAGGTTTAATTTTGGAGTTACCCTTCTCCTAGACAGGTTGCAACCAATGCTGTTGACGCCTATCTCGCCAAATTACACAAGTCAAAGTTAACCAACCGTTGCTACAGACTCGAACAATTCGACCTCAATATCATTATCAAGGACTGCAAAACCCCAGTACACCAAAATTTCAGACGGATTGGAGCAACCGAGCTGATGAGCACCATCTTATTTTTGGTTAACTCAAATTCGTATTCTCAGCAAGGCCTTTCATTTGATACCCATATTGCAGGAGTGTATTAAAAATAACTAGTCCGCCATCTTGGGTGTTCCGTCATGTTGGATTTCGAATGACGTCATATAGCTAACCTTGCATTGTTATCCAAACTTAACGTGTATACGAAATTTCAGCGCAATCGATTGAAGATATCTGCTTCAAAGTTGAGTTGCAAGATTCCAACCGAACAAACATAGTTACATTGCAAGTTAAATAAAAGCTTGTAATGAAAAGGACAGATGGTTTGAGATTTACTTAAATTAATTTTTCTTCACAATTTGCCTTACTTATTCTTTATTTATTACTTATTCTGAACCTTCTTTGCAAATTTGACCGGTTATTGCAGAATAACCCGGAATACATAATTAAATATAGAAGTTTCTGATTCAAACACTTATAAAATTTATAAAATAAAAATAAAAACACTTCATAATGACATTCATTAATAAAGTTAATAATAAGACTTAAGTAGCTTGTTTTTGTTACGCAATATGGCAGCTTTGTTTAATATTTGCTATAGCTTTGTATATTCTGACGCTAATTAATTGCACTTGTGAAATATTCACTTCGTATTTGTATCGCGTAAACTAAATACACTCAAGCTTGGAAATATTTGCTTTCATGTCTGTATTAATGTATAGTTAATTAAATAAAGCAAGATCTGCTTCTATAATGCGATAAATGAAGAACCGTGATAGCTCAGGGGCTAAGCGCTCGTCGTAAGCTTCACAGAACGCGATTAACTCGGGTTCGATTCCTGCCGGCATCTTAATAATTTAAATTGCAATTTTAGGTGCTGCATGTCGGAGAAATAAAAATATTTCGAAAATATTTAAAATCTGCCATTTGATAATCCTTTCAACGGGAAGAGGTCAGTGACCATCTAAAGGAACGCGTATAGACTGTAACTTTTCTGCCCACTTCCAAAAAGGAGACGGTACTCAATTCGACTGTATGTTTTTTATGTGTGTTACCTCATAACTTTTTACTGGGTGAACCGATTTCGATGATTCTTTTCTTATTTGAAAGCTAGTACTTCTTGTGTGCTCCCATATGAATGTGATTAAGGTTTGACGAATAGTTTTTGAGTTATTCTTAATAACTTACATTGAAGTCGGCTGTACAAAATTTTTAATTTTTAATTATACTATACTGCATTGAATTAGATCCACGATTACAGTGTTATTCGTGTTCATTTTATAAACGTATATAAATTGTTATAAACGTATCCATGGAAATAAATCTCGTTCTTTTGTATCGACTTGTAATTGTTGTTGATTTTTATTCGTTTTCTAAGAAATTAATGGATCAATATTTAAAAAAAAAATAAGGGTAACAAACGAGCACACAATCCACCTGATGGTAAGTGGATGCTGTGTCCCATAGACATCTACATTTATCCTCCATTTAGATTCAAAATGCAGATGCTTTACACCTCTTTCCTGTTTTAAACCTTTATAATAAAGCCATTATATAAGAAAAAAAATAGAGAGTTAATTGAAAACTATAGACCAATTTCATTCATTTCCATAATTTCAAAAATAATTGAAAAGTACAATTACAATAAATTATATAAATATTTTGAAAAACAGTATAATGTGTGAAGAACAAAAATAATTTAGGCGGTGTAAAACAATAAATATGGCAATATACGACTTTGTACACATTATTTTTAATAATTTAGACACAAGAACACCTGTTTGTGCCATATTTAGTGACATGACCCAAGCGTTTGATTACATCCACTGCTCTACCCTCTTATACAAACTACACGCCTATGAAATCGGGGGTAATGTTCTTAACTTTATATAATCTTACATTAACAATAAAATTCAAATAACTGAAATTAAGAATTTTAATTAGGTTAATAAATACGAAGAGACATTTCGATCGTCGGAACGTAAAATCTATTTTGGAGTTCCCCAAGGGAGTGTACTGGGACCGTTAGGTACTATTTATATTATATACTAATGACCTACCTAAATACACAGAACAACCATTGACGCTTTTTACAGATGACAGCATTATAACAATACCATGTAAAAATATTCATACATAGGAATATGACATAAACAATTCTCTAAAAAAAATATAAAATCGCTATATCACAATCATTTAATAATAAATTTAAGCAAAACAAAAGTTATACATTTCAGTCAACGCAAACTCGTTAATAGTACACTTATAATACAAAATAATAACTATAAGGCACAAGATTTCTGGGGTTGGAAATTGATGAAAAATTGAATTGGAAAACGCACATTAGGACCCTTTGAAAATATAAGTAAGTCTGCATATGCTCTAGGCATATTGTCATCTATAATTTGTACGGATGGACTTCTTACTACGTATTATATTACGGTAGAAACATACCTACGATATGGCGTAAAATTTTGGGGAAAATCTTGCCAAAATGGAAAGGTCTTCACGGCCCAAAAAAGGTGTATACGCTCCATGTTTAAGCTGTAAAGTACCGATAGTTGCAAGCCATATTTTAAACAATATAAAATAATAACTGTACCTATATTAGAGATGGCAGTCGTTGTAAAGTCGAACCAGAACCGTTTTAACCCGTATATGGGGCCGGCTATTTACAACAAATTACCCAAGTGTTGGAATGATCTCAAGACTTCATTATTTAAGACAAGACCACGAAACTATAATATTAATGAATATAATGGACAAAATGTTATATTAAAATTTGTACGTTTGTCACATGGATATTTATTTATAAATTGCATTATTGTTGTTCGCGACGGCCTAATGACTTTAAGCAAAAAGTGATTAAAGAATATTAATTTGTATAAAAAGTGAAAATATGGACAAAATCAACTAAATAGTGTGTTAATATAGTTTTACCATGTATTTACAACTCTTAATATGTTTGTATAGAAGGTCGTTTTGATAATAGTTAGTATAAACAACTTTATTTTGTTTAAGAAAAATCGACCAATCACAGCGCGCCGTGTCGTAGAACTTTCTGGAAATTTAAATTAACTACGCAATAGTTTGTACCAAAAAATAATGAGAATATTTTTATGTTCTAAAAGAGTTGTAAATATGACATTAAGTTAGCATATAGTATATAGATTATGATAGTGAAGAAATAATTTGTATAATTAAACGCATTTAATAATTATAGGAAAATTAAAGAATTAATGTGCCCATTTATTATAAAAGTTTGGGACATTTCGCTTAATATCTTTTTTGAATGTAAATATATAACTATCCTTTATCGCATACTGATAAAGGACCAAAATGCCTACTTAATGATGTATAACGTGTTAAAATTAAAATCAGTGTTATATAGAAAATATTGCAATTTATGCAATCTACATAGAGAAAATGTTTAAAAATAAAGAGGCAAAGTGGAAAATGGCAAGCGGCTCACTATAGAGTATAACCGAAGTCTACCTTATGGGGGCGAAACCCAGTAACGTGGTAGTGTGAAGAACTACCAGTGGCATCCAGCAGTAGTAGGAAGAACTACCAGTGCCCAGCAGTAGTATCCGGTAGTAGTTGCAGTGACTAGCAGAAATATATAGTGAATAGTGAAAGTGTTAGCTAGCGGAAAAAGGTCGCTACTGAAAATTCGGTGTGACATATAGTAAAAAAGTGTTAGCTAGCGGAAAAAGTCGCAACTGAAAATTCGGTGTGACATATAGTAAAAAAGTGTTAGCTAGCCGAAAAAAGTCGTAACTGAAAATTCGCAGTTACATATAGTGAAAAGTGTTAGCTAGACGGAAAAAGTGATAACTGATATTCGCAGTTACACAAGTGTTAAATTCAACTAGTTTTAGTTGTGATTAATAGCTGCTAGTCAATAGTGTCAGAAAAACCAGCTACTCCGGACAGATATTTTACACTACCGCACATTTAAATTAAATATTTTAAAATATATAGTTACCAACCTATAGTGAACAACCGTAGTTGACCAACCGTTTTAAATATTCGTGATCAATAAATAATAGTTGTAAAATTTCGCGACAAATTAATTAGTCGAACCGCTGGCCACTCCCTTGCTATTATAATTTACAAATCGTGCATTTTAATTTTGAACCTCAGTCCACAGTTTACCCGCAGCAACCGCAGAGACGGCAGTGAAAGTATCCAAAGGAACCTACAGGTGTAGAACGTGAGCGACTCGCGGAGTATCTTCGACAACATTTACTCCGGAGAGCTACGCCCGTCTGGCACATTTTATGGTCCTTCGAGCCGGAACTTCCGTCTACACTTCAAGCCGGACCACATTCGCTGGTCATTCGAACGGGATTCGTCAATCGGTTTGTATTTCGGAATCGGGTACATAGTCACTACCGTATTAAAGTTGCTGAATTTTCAGAATCAAGATGCCGATCACTCGTTCGCAAGGAAGGGGAGCCATGGCGTGGACTGTCGGTCTGGATGGAGGGCCGTCGGACAATACCGGCGCCGTCCGCCACCAGATGCCACCACGCTCACCATCCACAACAGAAGGCGCTGAGGCGCCAGCTTGCCCCCGCGATGATGGGGGTACTCCTGCCTGGTGCCGGCCGCTACAACCGGTACACCGAAGCAGAGGGAACCAATAGAAGGCAACGATGACATTCGCTGTGTATCACCGCCAACATCCCGGGTATACTCCCGCGCCGAAGAGCCACCGAGGGGCCACGCCGACAGAAGTACAAGGTCAAAGAAGACCATTCGGCCCAATAAAAAAGTTTTGAAGGCTCGTGAGGAAGTGTTGAGAATCAAATTGGAACTCGCACAGATCTCATTACAGATGGCTGAAGAAGAAGATGAATCGGACGATTATGATGAAGATGGTCACTCCAAAAGTGAGTACGTCCGATCTTGGCTCGAAAATTCCGTAGCCAAGCAAAAGCCAACTCAAGGCACAACCACCGGTGGGGAGGCCCCACTTAATAAAAACGTCACAAAGCCACCCGCGGAGGTTGTCGACCTCAGTGAGCCGCCGAAGAAGCTCACAAACAAGGATTCCAAGGTTGATGAAGACAGGGAGCTCCTACCTGTTCTATCAGAGCTCACCTACCAGGATCCCTATCCAGAAAATATACCCAAGAGTCCCATACCACAGAAGATTAGCCAGGACTCCAAGGTTGATGAAGACAGGGGGCTCCTACCAGTTGTATCAGAGCCCACCTACCAGGATCCCTATCCGGAAGATGTAACCAAGAATCCCATACCAAAAAGGCCTAACCAGGCACCTGTCAGCAATGAAGACAGGGTGCTCCGACCATTCATATCGGAGCTCACATCCGCTATAGCCGCACTCGCTGACAAACCAAAACCAGAGAGTGCATCGTCGCATACTTTCGCAGCGTCAAAAGCTATAATGACACTGCCGAGCTTTAGCGGAGCACATACCGAATGGCTTTCGTTCCGTGCCATTTACGAAACAACCCGAGGCTACTTCAATGACATAGAAAATACTGCAAGACTACGAAGGAGTCTACAAGGAAGAGCCTTGGAAACAGTCAGTTTAGAACTCATCGGGCATGCTAAGCCAGATGAGATTATGCGTCAGCTACAATTTGGGCGTTCAGATTCAATCGCGCAATCCGAAACCGAGAAGTTACGAGGATTACCACGCTGTACAGAAGCACCCAGAGACATCTGTACATTCGCGAGCAAAGTGAGGGGAAGCGTCGTCACTCTTCGAGCACTCAAACGAGACCATTATCTCGTCAACGCAGAGTTGCTACGATACCTCACAGACAAACTGCCAAACTCTATACGTGCGCAGTGGTATAGAATTTATACTGAGAAATACGACTCTAGACCAGACCTCGGTTCCTTCAGCGAGTTTATAACCGAACAAGCTCGCTTCTGCAGTGCATTTGCGCCTCCTGAAATTACAAACGGAGCGCAAAACAGTCGTCCAGTACATAGGACGCACTCGGCTACCACTAAGCCGCCTCCGAAATGCAGTGTGTGCGAAAAAGAAAGTCATTACGGATCCGACTGCAATAAACTAAAAGAAGCGGACATCGACAAAAGATGGCAACTCGCCAAACAAAGAAATTTATGTTTCCGGTGTCTACGTTATAGAAGTCAGACACACAGATGTAAAACCACTAAGTGTGGAATAAAAGGATGCACCGCGACACACAATCGACTTCTTCACTATAATAAAAGGGAGAAGACAGAGGTCACACTAAAAGAACCTCAAGAAACAGTAGCAAATTCATTCGCTGTATCAAAGCATCAAGCTTACCTCAAAATAATTCCAGTACGAGTAATTGGACCGGCGGGAGCGATAAACACACACGCTCTGCTGGATGACGGGTCAACAGTCTCATTGATGGATGAAGAGATTGCCAAACAAATCGGAGCTACAGGGCGGTTGGACCCATTTAAGATCACCGCTATCGGGAACACTACCTTCGATTCGCCGGACTCCCGAAGAATCAAAGTTTCGCTGAAGAGTCTCCACAGGAAAAGGGTGCCATTCAGAGCACGCACGGTCGCCAGCCTAAACTTGGGGCCACAAACTGTGTGTGCAGCAGATATAGAAAAATGTAAGCATTTAAAAGACTTACAGGAGCAATTAATATATGACTCCGGCAACCCAAGGATCCTAATTGGACAGGACAATTGGAGACTTCTGATAGCCACTCAAGTCCGCAGAGGTCCACCGCACCAGCCAATCGCCTCGCTCACAGAACTAGGATGGGTACTACACGGGGCACACACTAAAGCCTCGCAACAGCGCGTCCACACGACCAATGAGCTGTACACGAGCGAGGAGAACATGGATGACCAACTCCGCGAATACTTCGCGCTGGAATCTCTTATAATCAATCCGAGAAGACCAGATTCCGATCCAGAGAAGAAAGCTGAAGAAATACTAAATAGCAGCACCCGTCAGTTGGAAGACGGGCACATTGAAACAGCGCTTCTCGGGAAAAAGAAAGATATCATAATGCCTGTCAACGAAAAAATGACAGTTAAGAGGTCGTCATCCGAACCTACTGGTGAAGAAAGATCCCTCACCATTACAGAAAAGTATAGAGCTCCGCTATACAGAGAAGCCATTCCCAATTCGACAAAGTTTTCAAAATGGGAACCCTTATTGCGAGCTACGGCCAGAATGCTTCAGTTTATAATACTCTGCCGCAAAGCAACAGACAGGACCTTTTACAAAAGGACCAAAAGAAGTAAAGAGGAAGATCCCGACTGGAGGAAATCGAAATATAATCCGCGACGCCTCGCGCAGCCTCCCAGTCGAGGGAAAAATAGAGATGTCCACAAGTACATTACACTCAAGGCCGAATACATCAGAAAGGCCAAAAACTCCTAATACATGGAGTACATGAAATAGACGAAACCGAACCTACTATCAACGAGGTTCGACGGATGATACGACTTCGACCCACGACAAAAAAGCTAGTGAGCCAATTCGTAAAGTGTAGAATTAGAAAAGCGCAACCACCAGCGCCAGCCACCGGTGATCATCCTAGTGCACGTCTCGCTCATTACAAGAGACCGATCAACTTCACCGGTTTGGGCTACTTTGGGTCACCGGAAATTCAAAACCGGCGGGAGGCCCATGGTCGAGGCCCCAATCTCCAGGTGGGCGATCCAGTCCTCATAGCTGACGGCCAGTTACCTCGTAACACCTGGCCACGAGGAAGGGTTGAAGCAATTTACCCCGGTGCGGACGGACAGATCCGCACTGTGGAAGTACGCACCGCAAACGGCCTAATCAAGAGGCCAACCAGGAAACTCGTGCCGCTGCCAAAGTAGAAGCAACGTCGCTCACCGGAATTTATGCAGCGCCGCTGCGACGAGTCTTCGCGACGCTGCACGGCGGGAGAGATGTTCGCGAAGACCTAATGACTTTAAGCAAAAAGTGATTAAAGAATATTAATTTGTATAAAAAGTGAAAATATGGACAAAATCAATTAAATAGTGTGTTAATATAGTTTTACCATGTATTCACAACTCTTAATATGTTTGTATAGAAGGTCGTTTTGATAATAGTTAGTATAAGCAACTTTATTTTGTTGAAGAAAAATCGACCAATCACAGCGCGCCGTGTCGTAGAACTTTCTGGAAATTTAAATTAACTACGCAATAGTTTGTACCAGGGTGAGGCAACTTTGTATGAAAGCTGAAAAATCTGCACACAATCATGATTTTGTCAATATGCGTGTTGGGCTTGTTAAAATAAAGCGAGATAAAATATCGCTGTCTCTTTCTTTAATTTTGTTTTAGATTGCCATTTTAAAAATTAGATAAACAAATTCATATTATACGGAAAGAAAATAAAAATATTAAATCGGTGTTAAACTTTTATTGGTTTGCTCTTTAAAGTATAATTACATACATATTACTCTGAGATTCGCACAATAAGTTTACCTATTAATTGATTTAAATAAAGTTATTAAATATTAGCAGAATTTTATCAAAAGAAGCCATCAATTAATAGAAGAAGAAAAAAATGACATTTGTTTGTCAACGTCTTTCATATTGAAAATATTTTCTGAAATTTATTAAAATTTATTTCATAGGTTTAGTTTTTAATATTTATTATTCATTTTTGCTTAAATTCAGTTAGATGGACTTCATTTTCGTATGTACGCAAATATACAGTCATAATATCGTCGTGAATTTACAATAAAGATTTTTTGTGAGATGTTAATTCTGTATAAGATATTGACTATAAATTAATTCATTATTTCAAAGTTTTATGCACGATTTGTGATCATCATCGAAAGTAAGTTAAGTGTTGTGTAAATAAAAAGCACAAAATGATCTGATCACTTTCTGCAAGTTTCCTATGATAGGAAAAGAAAAACTTATGACAATATTGTGGTAAGGCTATAAACATTTCGAATTTATTGGCCGTTATTTGTAGGGTTTATAACTATATTGACTCGAATTGTATCTGTTTCAGATCACGTATTTGGGCTGAGTAAAGTTTTCATCATGAGAATTTTGCTGATTTAAATTTACGTTAATGTTCTGTGAAGAATAACTCTCTGCCAATAACATGTGTTATATATTAGTAACGTGCGTGAAAATATTACGTGCAAAAGCAATAAAAATCACCAATAATAATGTGTAGTTTATAAAACAATCTGTCTTCCAGAAAATAAAATTACATAACGATACTTATTTATAGTTTTATTTTATCCCACATACTAATCTAAATTATATTCGAGTAATTTTGGTGCAACCTCTCAAATATATGGGAATTTACCCCATAGGTTTGTGAGGCTTGAGCCAAAATTACTCGAATAAGCCTTAAATAAAAAGTTTAAATTTACAGAATACAAAGGTTTGAAATTCCCGCTAAAAAAGTTTTATATGGGCGTCCACCGTATCGCTTTTCGTATACACACATAAACACGTGTTTCCGTTTTTTAGTATGAAGTTGGCGTTCTTCTCTTGATAAAGAGTAATTGTGTTCTGTGGTTTGTACCAAAAAATAATGAGAATATTTTTATGTTCTAAAAGAGTTGTAAATATGACATTTAGTTAGCATATAGTATATAGATTATGATAGTGAAGAAATAATTTGTATAATTAAACGCATTTAATAATTATAGGAAAATTAAAGAATTAATGTGCCCATTTATTATAAAAGTTTGGGACATTTCGATTAATATCTTTTTTGAATGTAAATATATTAACTATCCTTTATCACATACTGATAAAGGGCCAAAATGCCTACTTAATGATGTATAACGTGTTAAAATTAAAATCAGTGTTATATAGAAAATATTGCAATTTGTGCAATCTACATAGAGAAAATGTTTAAAAATAAAGAGGCAAAGTGGAAAATGGCAAGCGGCTCACTATAGAGTATAGCCGAAGTCTACCTTATGGGGACGAAACCCAGTAACGTTGTAGTGTGAAGAACTACCAGTGGCATCCAGCGGTAGTAGGAAGAACTACCAGTGCCCAGCAGTAGTATCCGGTAGTAGTTGCAGTGACTAGCAGAAATATATAGTGAATAGTGAAAGTGTTAGCTAGCGGAAAAAGGTCGCTACTGAAAATTCGGTGTGACATATAGTAAAAAAGTGTTAGCTAGCGGAAAAAGGTCGCAACTGAAAATTCGGTGTGACATATAGTACAAAAGTGTTAGCTAGCCGAAAAAAGTCGTAACTGAAAATTCGCAGTTACATATAGTGAAAAGTGTTAGCTAGACGGAAAAAGTGATAACTGATATTCGCAGTTACACAAGTGTTAAATTCAACTATTTTTAGTTGATTAATAGCTGCTAGTCAATAGTGTCAGAAAAACCAGCTACTCCGGACAGATATTTTATACTACCGCACATTTAAATTAAATATTTTAAAATATATAGTTACCAACCTATAGTGAACAACCGTAGTTGACCAACCGTTTTAAATATTCGTGATCAATAAATAATAGTTGTAAAATTTCGCGACAAATTAATTAGTCGAACCGCTGGCCACTCCCTTGCTATTATAATTTACAAATCGTGCATTTTAATTTTGAACCTCAGACCACAGTTTACCCGCAGCAACCGCAGAGACGGCAGTGAAAGTATCCAACGGAACCTACAGGTGTAGAACGTGAGCGACTCGCGGAGTATCTTCGACAACATTTACTCCGGAGAGCTACGCCCGTCCGGCACAATTGTTATTGTAATTAATTTGATGTTGACCTATAATAATTAAATAATAGTGATGATAATGTACCAGTTGACTTATTAGACTTACATGTAATTTGAAGAGACTTTTTATTTTTGTTAATCTAATGTGACATTGTTGTGAATGACAAATCTACGTAAATTGATAAAAAAAATTAATTGTTTCATATTTTTTGCATGCCTTCTGGTAAAATATAGTGGAATCTATACTATATATTTGTCACCAGATTCTGTATCACCCATATTTACAAAATAAAAAAATATCATTAATTCATTTGTTCATTCATTCATTCATTTATCACTCCTGACGACTAAGATGAAATGACTCGTTTTCGGTTAAAAGGGTAACCGGTTCTCTACACTCGCCATACGAAACGCAGCAGTGTTAAGCTGCTATTTTGCGCTGGTATTCAGTGATAGTGGCTCTAGCAGTTTATATCTAGCTCTAGTTTTATAATAGTATGCGAGCTAGCAACGTCGAAAAAACAGGAATTTCAGGTGGGCTAGTTTTTAGATATGCCTTCTCTCTCACTCTTCCGGCCAGTATATTTTTTCATGGGGACTAAAACCTCATGGTATTCCACCTTTTTCGCATTATGGCAAGGCCACACAAACGTGGCAGCCACTTCTCGGGGAGGACTTCTACACCCCCCTTCATTATCAGGTAAGGCGCACCACGAACACAATGCGCGCCTACCTCCACGGTCTCTTACTGCAACTGCGAAATGGAATCCCCCGAGTTCGGTACGCGGAGGCAATGGGGCCAGGAAAAACGAGCTTCGGCTGCGGAGGCTAAGGAGAGTGGCACCTCGTGATATCGACTTTCTTTCCACCGCAGCCCCACCACCACCGCATCAACGGTGCGGCCCCGTTAAAGTCGCGGTTAGATAGGACCAGTGGCGCATCGCCATACCAACAATCCTCTTGCTCCGCGACTCCACCTCGGTTGCAGCGGTAGGGGGAAAGGGCACCGCCTCCTCGGAAGGAGCACAAGCGATGATTAATTAGACCATAATTTCAACATTAAATTTTATTAATAATGAAACAGGAAGTAGGTAGTTATTTAAATCATTCTCTTTATTATTAATATTTAATATAATTTTATACAAAATATATCGCGTTGCTCCTACTCCATATGAATAAATTCAAGCTTCACTCGTGCAATCCCTCTTAACACAAGAGCTTCGAGAGGCAATCGCAAATATTGAAGTTACATTAAGCAATGAGGAAATAATTAAGATACTATATAAATAAGCACGAATAAAACTGGCGAATAAAATATGAAAGCACTTTTACAATATTCGTTGTAGGCTAGCTTCATCACATCTACTCGTATATATGTACATATTAACGCGATGGGAAAATTTTGTACCTACTCCCTTTTAAGCATATTGTGCACACAGTGGAGTGTCAGATTTGGCAGTTTATATGGAGAAGGAGTGCAGAATGCAAACATTTTGCATAACTTGTTAAAGGGGCAAACACATATTTGCCTCTTTAACAAGTTATGTCTTTTTTAACATTCATACTGCCAGATGTCTCAGAGTAAGTACAAGCGTAAGTACGTCATTATTCTAAGGCCAATGTCAAAAATTTAATAATCTGTGGTCAAACAGTTGCCTAGAGTAGAGATTGTCCCCAAAGAATTTAAAAATGTTGCTAAAAATAATTACTGACAGATTAACTGGATAAGCTGTGAATTTTGTGTGATTTCAAATGTTCCTTTCAAGCTAAAACAAGCGTTTATTTTTTATTTTATACATTAGATATCTGTGATTTTTGTTTAATGTTCAGTTGAAGGTGAAATGTAGCTTGTTCATTATACAACCTCAAAAATTTAACTAATCACAGCCGAATTGCCACCCAAATTAATTATTTAATTAACGGCCACTAGTAACGTCACACATCTAACAGTTTCAGTAGTTCCGTAAACGATGTTCTGGCCTTTGCGGTAGGTGGGGTGATGACTTTCACTACGGATGCAACCTGGACTTCTTGAAAAGTAAATATAAAACTAAATGTAAGTTACTTAACATAATTCTAATGATACTTCAATTTAGTGATACTTATCTTAGCCATCATCATCATCATTATTGAACAGCTCTTTACAAGTTTACTGCTAAAGATATGCCACAAAGCACGGTCATGAGCCACCTGCATCCATCGACTTCCTGCATGTCTTACCAGGTCGTCACTCCATCTAGTGGCGAGTCGGCCTACAATTCGCCTACCCGTACGAGGTTGCCACTCGAGAACCTTTTTTTCCCCATCGGTTAGCCATACATCACTACAACGGATTTTTAAATATATAGTGGATAGGTTTTTTAGAAAACTAAACGGCATATCTCATGATTTAATCCTAGTAGTCGCGAAATATGAATTAAGCATTTTAAATTAGATTTCTCGCTATGAGGAGCTCGTCAGGGCCTCGTGTCATAAACTTGTGGAAGAGGTTTGCATTTGGAGAAAAGGTTCATATATTTTTAGGTGTTAGCCTAGTTGTAGCTCTCTATATTATGGTTACTGCAAGAATGTGTCGGCTCGTTCTCATAGAATACGAGTGTAAAATAGAAACTTTAAGAATGCTTCCTTATGGTGAATGTAGAGAACAACATTTTTATTGGTGTCAAGGCATTCTACCTTAATCCTGAAAGGTGACAAAGCATCTTCACTCCGATTTTTAATCAAGGATAGAGATGTAAGTGCCTATTGACCACAGCATCCACTTATCATCAGGTGTAATGTATACTCATCGGCACCCTTATTCTATAAAAAATTGCTTATATACTACACAATAAAAAATACTTTAGAAACTCATTTCAAATATGATATCCATTACCTTATTTTACCTTCACAAATAAAAGGAAACTTCAGTCCACGTTGTTATCACTTTGGCCCAAAGTTAATTAAATTTGCCTTTACCCCTAATCAATGAACAAGAGGACAACATTATATTATAAACTAACAACTTAAAGTTATTCCGGAAATTAATAAGGGACTGAAAGTGAAACTATTGTTGATAGGTAGTTCTCTAGTTTTCTATATTATTTTTTATAATTAATTCTCATGAATTCCTTGAAAACACCCTTCTCAAAAGCGAACAATGATAATTATTATTATCTCTTTATCTGCCATGCACAGCTAGCATATGCTGGGGACAAAAAATATCCCCCGATTATATCCAGTGACACGAGATAAAATTATCTTGTGCTTATGTCAAAGCACGGCATCAGGGGAAAGTAGAAATATATCCCCGTCTGAAATAACGAGTAGACATAATTTATATCCCCCATCCGTAGCATGGGGCCAAATGAAAGAGATAAAATTATGCTTTTTTGACATTTGAAAAGGATAATTTTATCCTATATTGTTCATTGGACTTGGGTTTAAGCTGATACAGCATCAACAGAAACAAATATTTAAGAGGGGAGTCGGGCTTATGCATATCGTTAGAGCCTTGGCTGATGACTTCAGATTTGGAAGTTGCACCAAATAGTTCTGCAAAAAAATATACTTACCGATTGGCATTGCCAAGTGAGAAACTGTGTGGAAAGAACAAACAGCTACCTCAAAGACACATTACGAAGCCTGGGCATTGACAGGTTACTCCACTACAGCCCAGAGAAAGCTTCACAACTAATATATACTCGTGCAACACTACAATATTAAGGATGTGTTTTGTAAATATATATTATGTCCATTATATTTGAGTATGTCATCACACACATAATCACTATTGGAATGTTTGTTTCCTAAACATTAATTTAATTTGTACAATGGACAACTCAGATTTAACGAATGAAGAAAGCGATCCTCTCATTACATCTGCGGATCAAGCTAGGCTGATTTGCCCGACAGAAAAGAGATAACTAATAAATATATACTTCAACTAAAATTTATTTGTATGATTAGTTTTTCATTCTTTTGATCGTTTATATCTATGACCTTGGTGAGCATTCCGTGTATAAAGCAATTGTTTTGCTCATACAAAAGGTTATTACGCTCTTTGAGCCTTTCTTCTATCCTCTGAAAGATAAGGTCAAATTTATGTTCACTGTAGCAGAACAGTAAATGATTGGCGATAAATATAGTGGGAACAGGTTATAAAATAGTATGAATTATTAGTTAACTAGTTAACATAACTGCATCTACAGGCAAATATTGCATGCCGTAAGCGCAACGCGCGCAAGTATGTTCTACATATAAATTATATAAAAAGCACATTGTCAAAACGATAAATGATTCTTGAAATTATTAATATATTTTTTAAATCGATTAATTGCTATTTTTACATAAAAAAGGGGTTTTAGTGGCTTATGGTGTAGATTTATCAAGTCTGTATGGCTTTGAAAATATCAATTGTTCAACTCAATCTATTTTTAAAACTCTTCATCTATCGTGTGGGAAGCCATTAAATGTAAATGTCTGTTTAATTTTGTTTTGTTTAGTTATAATTAATTTTATACAGCTGCTAAATTTCAAAATTTTTGGTGTTTGAGCAGCCTTGTGTTAATTCATTTTAGTAAATAGACTGGCTCACTCGGTTAGTACGGTGCACAGAGTACCTACTTTTTATATACGTACGGCGTCAACCGCCGTTGTGAGTGGTTACTGTATCTTAACTACTAATACTGTATCTGTACAAATAAATACAAAATATTTACTATTTTACTATTTTATATTACATGATTATTATAATAATCAGAGTTTAGTTTAGAGAATTACAATATTTTAAAAGCATAAAATAAATAATATTCGTACGTACTAAAAGTAAGTAGGATGTAATATTTATACTTAAATAGGTACGTTTTGGACTTTAGTGACATGAATGATGATATGATGATCATATGAACATTATGAGTCGTGCACTTTTGGATATTCCAAACTTTTTCAAATTGAAGTTTGACATAAATTTATCGGAAAATTGGAAGTATAATTAGTGAAGTGGAAGTATAGTGAAAACTTGTGTGTATTTAAACTAGTTTAATAAAATTCCGTATAATCATGTTATACGTAATTTTTTAATGCCATTAGGGCATGCTCAATTGGATTTACTAATAGTTATTTTTTATTCTTTTTTTATTATTTTATTTTTTATGTTAAAGAACGTTACCTCTACCCTTAAATTAATTATGTATTGTGGTGGCTGTTTACATACATAAATTTTAAAAGGACAAACATCCAAACCCGTAACAATTATTTGTAGGTCTTAAAATACTAGTAAATATTGTTTCCGTTCGGCATTCGAACCCGTGGACTTCATCGCTGCAACTAATTGCTAAGCCACTGCGCCATGGCGACGTCAAATGTTAATAATTTGTGTATGGTATACAACATTAGTTACACAGTGATACTATTTATTTACTACTTACTATTTATTTATATAGATTTTTTTTTCAAGCGCCAATAGCCTAATGGAAGGGTGCGGATCGCGAACTTGAAAGGTCGTGGGCTCGAATCCGCCATTCGATTACTGTCGTGAACCCCTTCTAACACAAGCGTTTTAAGCTTACCAGAAGTGGTTAAAGGGAATATTAGTAATGTTTAATAGCATCACCAGTATTTAAAAAAAGATACAGAGTAATTTATTTATTATCAAAATCATTAAAGCCTATTTAAGTCCACAGCTAAACATATGTTTTTCCAATATATAGCTTAGAATGGGAAATTATTTGCCCTATTATGAGGCAATCTATGGTGAAGGCCTCTAAGGTATCTTTATTTATTACAATAAATTTAAGTTTACGCTGAAATTTTGTCTACAGATTAATAGGTAAAGCACCCTTAGCTGATTTGGACTCGTACCATCGTAAATTAAATGAAGGTTCGTCGGATTTTATTATTAACCAAAAAGGCCAAGGGCCAAAGTTAATTAAATTTCCTTAAAACCCCCGGTACAAGAAGACAACCACACAAGGCTATAATTCGAAGTTTAATCAACAATAAGCTTCTTTTCATATTACGAATTGTATATTAATTGTATTATGATATTATATTTAACACAAAATTTAAAAATAATCAGAACTCATGTATGTTGTGTGAAACAGTCATTGTTTATAAAGGGTTTTCAATTAAAAGGAAAAACAACCTTAGCTTAATAAATTGATGTTTCTAATTGAGTTCACTTAAATACGAATAATATTAACACCTTATCATTTGTGTTCCTTTAACATCCCACTGTAACACGAATTGTAAAAAAAATTACTTCACATCTAATAAAAACCTCAACGTAGTTATGACAAAATTGCTTGATAATTCAAAAATCAATATATGTTATGAAATGTGGAAGGAATACTTTAACAAGCGGTCACTAGAAAAAGGAATATGGTACAAAACCATACAGTGTCAGCCTCTTCGTGTGCCCTGGTTCATGAAAACTAGTTTAAGTAGGAAATTAGTTACTACTGCTCATAGACTCAGATCTGAACACGTTCCATGTAAGAAATTTGTATTTCTGATGAGAAAAACAACTTCGCCCAATTGTGAAGACTGTGGAGTCATAGAAGACCTATACCATATATTGATGGAATGTGTTCGATTTGAGTCTATTAGAAGTAATTTCATAAGGGTCTTGAATTTGAACAGAACTGACGTAGGCACATTTCATAATATTCTATCCCAACCAAATGGCGACGATGCGAAAGTTCTGTTCGAATCCATAGCCCACGTAGTATAATAAGTATTAAGTAACGTTTTGTGAGAAAGTCATGTATGTTAGGGTATGATGGGACTGACATACGCTAAGCGGTAAATGTCCCTTAAATTATAGTAGAATAAAAAAAAAATCAAAAGCGAGGCATAAAATGTCAATCATTATCTGTTATCATTACTATAATATATAAATATAAGTATAATACATAATATAAGATAATAAATGCGAAATTGTGTTTGTTGTTTTGTCCTTCTATCGTGTAGCAACGGGGTTACAGACCTACAAGTTTTTTTTTCATATAGATACATAGTTTATGGGCAAGAGCTACTTTATGACATTGGCTACTTTATATCACGCATACATAACGGTCCCTGAGGGGAAGATCTGGAGTATAATTCTGTAATTACCTCTTTATGCTGTCTTAGGTGTTGGAATAACGTATTTTTTAATGGTGTCGTTTTCTGATATCCACGCGGATGAAGCCGTGAGTAAAAGTGTATAATATGTTGACAACATGATGAATGCTACTTAAAAAGTATATAATTTCAAAAATGTATTCTATTTTCAACCGACTTCAAAAAGGGGAAGGTTTACAATTTGTCGGAGTCTTTGTTTTTTTATGTATGTTCACCAATTACTCGAAGACGCCTGAACCGATTTGGAAAATTCTTTTTTTGTTTCAAAGGGTATACTTGCCAGGTACTTCCCATTTAAATTTTATCGAAAATTAAAGTAGATCGTACAACATTTTTAATTTTACCACTTGTTCAATAGAACTTACACATTATTCACAAATTAATTTTTGTTTGTTCGTATTTTATGCGCCGTTTATCAGATTGCGGTAAAACTTTGTCAACTTATTGCTTGCACTTCCGCGAAGGAATAGGCATATTACAATTAACTTGCAGTAGGTGGCATCCGTATCGTATCGACAAATTTATTTGAAAGTATTAGGTATATCAAACAACTTCAATAAATGTATTATCATTCCTAATTAAGCAATATAAGTCTTCCAAATTTGAAACTATATTGCCACAATTATTTTTTCTGAGGCAGCAACGTGCCGAGTACCATTTAGTAATCGATATAAATCCGCATATTAGATTCATGCCCATTAAATTAGACGAATGTTTTGTTTACTACATTCATCATCGATGATAAAATCCTACTTTCTATTCAATTTATACATTCATTTATCTACCGTGTGAAAAGTTTCGTGGTGAGAATTTAATTAATAGCAAGATTTTACTGAGACGGTAACGCTGTTAAATATTGCTGAAGTTTATTTCTCCAAGAAAAGATAATAGTATGATTTACACAAGGTCGTGTAGAAATTATGCTATTTGAACATAATTTCTTACATTTAAGGCACAATTTTTAATTCTATGAAATAGTAGTTTATGTGTTCCTTGCAAAAAAGGAGAAAAACGGAATAGTTATGGAATTAATTTAGTCTATCTGTGCGTCTGTTCATGACGAATCTGCTACATCATCAGCTCGTAAAAGCCCATTGCTAGATATTATCTGCCTTTTCCGGTGTATAGTCGCTACACTCGACAGACAGACCGCGTGTAAATTGTAACAAGAGATTTGGGGATGGGCCTTGTCAGCCCCATCTACCAGCTGGATCGAGCTCCCGATGTCGCGCTATGAGCCAACTTCGCGTCCCTATATTCTCCCGGTAATCCTAACGCCTGAAATTCCTTTTTCTTATAAAGTAGGGCGTTCCCAAAGGTGCGGGCTCCATGGAGGGTGTGAAGCCGGGGGGATGAATTTTAAAGAACAAAAAATTATGGACAATTTAAGGCCCAATAAGAAAGAGGGAGAGGTGTCAGAGGTGCTTACCAGAGACACCAAAGAACAAGGGGGAACCGTACTAAACCTAACTAAACCGACGGTTCCACGGACAGTACCGTCCAGCGTAGGTGCCCCCACCAAAGGGACAACTACCTCGCTGAACGTTTCCAAAACCAGTTCCAAGGAGCTGGACGAGAAAAAAGAACAAGAGCCCGCGAGTAACAAAACTGCGGGGCACTACGTACTGACGACCTTTTCTCTGCTGCCTGACAAGTGGTGAGCCGTAAGGGGAAAGGCAAGGCACCTAAAAAAGGTGACTTGCCGACCTAACGGACCATCAGGAGGGTCCATCCCTGCAGGCAGTAGTGGAAAGGCCAAAAAGAAGAACAAGAAGCAGCGGGAAAAAGGCCGTAGAGAACGAGCCGCATTGGCTGCTTCCGAAACTAAAACCAAGGAGGCTGGGCAAGCTACTGCGACTGGGGTGCTTTGCGCTGGAACTAGTAGCCGCGCTGAAGCTGGGAAGGATAAAATCCAGCCCAAGTGGAAGTCGCGGCCGCGAGAACCAACTCTAGGATATCCGCCAGGAAGCAGCGAGCGGTGAATCGTCCTGGGAAGAAGGAAAGAGCAGCCAAAGGATGCTGGAAGAGTCCACCTCGCCTAGAGGGGAACACAAAAAGTGCGACTCGAACAGTAACCAAAGACTGCAAGAACGAGCTACGCTTCCGCTGCTAAAGCAGATTTGGGTGTGGCCTTAACGTGTGCGCGTTCAGGTCACATTACGAAGGAAGTAGCAGACGACATCCTCGTGGCAATATAGAGGAAGATGATCAGCGAGGCCTGGAGTAGCCAGGACCCTGATGCGTCGGGCCCAGTTTTTAGGGGCAAACCCGTTTATACGGAAGGTGTCCTGAAACTGTGGTGCGACGATCAGAAGGCTCTGGACTAGTTGAAGGGGAATATTGCTACCCTCGACCTTAAATCCAACACCTTGCTGACAATAAAGAAACAGTCAGAGATACCACAAAGAGTCAAATGTGGTATCCTTATCCCTGATGCCCAAGACTCACGCGACATTGGTCGCGTGCTGGTGTACCAGAACCGCTGGGTTAACATCAGGGACTGGCTGTTACTCAAGGCTGATAAGCAGACGGACGGGTGGTTCCTCGTTGTTTTGGTGCTGGAGGATCATATCCCGACCCTGATGAAGGGCGGACGCCGTCTCGCATGTGTATGCGGGGTGGTATACGTAAAATTCCAGGTTCGTGGAGGTAAATTCTTTGACACTCCACCGAGCAAAGAGGTAGAAAACAACCCGGAAGTTATGGATACCGGAGCCATGGTTACCGGTACAGCGGAATCACTGGAGGCCAAGTCCAGTGAAAAAACGGCCTGCACAATTGAGCCGAAGCCCCCACTGGAGTTCGGGCTCAGCGGCAGCTCACTGAGTGACGAAGAGGACTGCATTTTGCCGACCACTTCCGACTCGGTGGCTGACGATGAAACCCGAGATCTTCTGGCAGGCCTATTTTTGGGCGGGGACGGGGAGGACGCGATCAATGATGGCGTGCCCTTCGTCCAAAACTAGCCTAGTGCAGGCCAATCTCCACCACAGCGAAACTACGTCGGCTCAATTACGCAAGTGGTTGGAGGTTCAAAGGACTGCCATAGCCTTAATCCAGGAGCCGTGGGTTGGGGCTGGTAAAATTAAAGGCCTAAACAACCTAAAAGGTAAGCTATTCTACAGGTCTGAACACGACAAGCCTAGAGCGTGTATTTACACTACTAAAGATATCTGTGCACAACCATTAACAGATTTCTGTTCTAGAGACATGTATGCCGTGGCAATACAATACACACAGGAGAGAAGATTAGTCGTCGCCTCGGTCTACATGCCCTCATGATCTCGGCAGGCTGGTGAACTTCTGCGAGAGGACCGGACTAGAGGTTGTGATCGGGACGGACTCCAACGCACATCATCGCTGTCGCACTATAATCGACCTCACACTTGCAACAGAAGGAGCAGCCAAACTAATTACGGGATGGCATGTGTCGAAAGAGGCCTCATGCTCAGACCATAGATGGATCTGTTTCGCACTACAGGTCGATATCCCCTCTATACCACCATGGAGAAATCCCCACAAGACGGATAAAACAAAATACCTAAATAGGCTGACGTCTTCGCTCGCGGATTTTGAGGGGATAAATACTATAGCAGATCAGTCGCTCCTAGAAGAACAGGTAGCAACTGTTACAAAGGCCATGATAGACAGCTACCATGAATCATGTCCAGAAATCACTCCACCAAGACATGCCGAGGTAAAGCAACCGTGGTGGGGTAAAGAACTCGATAGGAAACGTAAGAAGGTAAGAAAAGCCCTAAATAGGGCCATGTATACCTCAATGGATGAAGACTGGCTACTATATAAGCTAAGTCTGAATATAAAAAAATGTATCAGGTATCGACGCTCAACTGGGTGGCGTAAATTCTGTGGCAACATAGAAACCTGCAAACAAGAAAATAGGATAAGGAATATTCTAGCTAAACAGAACACGTCGGGATCCATGTTTCTAAAGAAACCCGATGGTAGCTACTCAACATCGCCGGATGAAGCCCAACGCATCCTAATTGAAACGCACTTCCCAGGTTGCTGCGTAACCCAGGAGGCAAACCGGCATGACGACATACTGACACCAACAGCAGAAGACTGGAATTTACCACAGAGAGTGGTGACGATGGACAAAATCCATTGGGCCATTCACAGTTTCCTCCCCTATAAGGCGGCAGGACCTGACGGCATATTCTCGGCACTCCTATAGTGGGGGGGTAAAGCCCTAATAGTCAGACTTGTTGCCATAATGCGAGCCTGTCTGGCTCTTAAATATGATCCTAGGGGATGGAGGGAAGTGAAAATTACATTCATACCCAAACCAGGTAAGAGCGACTACACTGACCCTAAATCCTACAGGCCCATTAGCCTCACATCCTTTCTCCTAAAGACGATGGAGAGGATGTGTGAAAAGGAATTAAGGGGGTCGGCGCTAATGAACTTACCACTACACGACAAGCAATACGCCTACAGTCTAGGCAAATCAACAGAATCGGCACTTCATCAGGTAATTACAAAGATTGAAGAGGCCATCCAAAACAAAGAAATATGTCTAGGTTCCTTCATAGATATAGAAGGTGCTTTTGACAGAACGAACTTCTCCAGCATAAAAGGTGCACTCAGTAGACATAAAGTTGAACCGGCACTGATCGACTGGATAGTTTACATGCTCAGTACACGAATAATAAAGATTGCTGGTGAATCTCAACCAATCCAAATTAAGAATGGCTGCCCGCAGGGTGGGGTTCTCTCACCTTTCCTGTGGAATATGGTCATTAATGAATTCATCAGCAAATTAAATGACAATCACTTCTAAACAGTAGGTTACGCTAATGATCTGACAATACTGGTTTCTGGAAAGACAAGCAAGCATAGTGCGCGACCTGACCCAAGCAGCTCTCCGTATAGTGAAAGAGATGGTGCAGGGAATACGACTTAACCGTCAATCCAAATAAAACGGTTTTAGTAATGTTCACACAAAAACGAAAGCTGAATAACTATCATCTTCCAAGTCTTTTCAGCACAAAACTCCAGCTATCCTCTGAGGTAAAATATTTAGGTCTTACCTTGGACAGCAAACTTAACTGGAATAAACACATAGAAAACAAAATCAACAAAGCTAGTATAACTTTCTGGCAATGCAAAAACATGATTGGCAAAAGATGGGGACTGACGCCAAAAATTATACTGTGGCTTTACAAAACTGTATTTCGGTCCATGATCACATACGGCGCTCTGGTATGGTGGACCAAGACAAATGAATCCACCACAATTAAGAAGCTTCAGCGCTACCAAAGACTGGCATGTATGGCTGCCACAGGCTGCATAAGAACTACGCCAACAGCAGCCTTAGAAGCGATGCTGGAGCTAACTCCGCTTCATCTACATATACAACAAGAAGCGACTTTAGCTGCCATCAGACTCAAGACCCTTAATCTTTGGAGTAAGAATAGTGTTCTTCATACAGGCATAATTGATAGAATTCACTCAAAAATTCCTATCCTACAAGCCAAATACGATAAGATTCCTAAACAATTTGTTTTCGATAAGAAATACAAGATACAATTAAATGAAAACAGCCAGCCGGAAGAATTAAGCCCAAAAGAGCTTAGAGTTTTCACCGATGATTCTAAAACAAATGAAGGTGTAGGTTCTGGAGCTTTCTCTGAAGACCTCAATATTCACATATGCACACCGCTGGGTACCTATAACACGGTCTTTCAGGCGGAATGTATGGGTATCATTCAAGCGGCCATAGCAATAGATGCTAGGAAGGTTAATGACTTCCCCATCAGAATACTGACCGACAGTAGGGCAGTTCTACAAGCTCTGAGTTGCAATGTGGTGAACTCGGGACTAATATATGAATGCCATCAACGATTAAATGAGGTATGTAAAAACAACAATGTGACTCTGCAATGGATAAAGGGACACAGTGGATCCAGAGGCAACGATGCAGCAGACGAACTGGCCAGAAGAGGATCGGCTCTGGCCACTATAGGGCCGGAACCAATCATACCAATCCCCTTTAGTAACGTTCGTTCACTGGTACGTAGACACTTCACTAATCAACACGCTCAGCTTTGGAAAAATCTAGTAGACAAGCTAAGGAGGCTCTGCCTGAAATAAACAGTCGCTTAACCAAAGTTTTAATGAGACTGAACAAGCCGCAGATTAGGATAGTAACAAGTGCTAACACAAGACACGGCACCTTTAACAAACATTTATTTACTATAGGTGTTACAGATAGTCCCCTGTGCAGGGCATGTATGGGGGGGGGGGGAAGAAACGGCGGCCCACGTGCTACTGAAATGTCCGGAGGTCGCTACGTACAGGGCTAAACATCTCGGCACGCCGGGATCACTCCCCAAAGTTGCATGCAACATCAAGGGACTGTTGAGCTTCTTCGAGGAGATCTTATGGCTCGAAAAATCACATTATTCCTGCCCACACGCAAAATACGCGCATAGACGTGGAGTTGCGGAAAACAGCCCATCGTAAACTAAACTAAACTAAAACAAGAGATTTTTAGCGACTTATTTTTTTCTAAATTTCATTAGTTTTTTTTTTTATAAAAGTGAAGTGGCAAACGATTACCTTAAAATCTACCTGATGGTAATTAGCTACTGCAGCCCATGGATATCTTTAACTAATTACAAACAAAGTTTACAGATGCGTAGTCACTTCTGTGCACTAAGATGGAATGCGTCACAGCCTGTAACTATACTGGCATACTATAACCTTCCGCCCGGAAGACAACAGCGCAGGCACTGTTACTTGGCGGCGGAAATAGGTAAAAGAGTCGTACCTACACAGATATACTCATAGATAGAAAAGGAGGTCTTCCACCGAAAAAAAATTTAGTATTCTTTTTTTTATAGATTAGGGGGCACACGAGCATGCGGCTCACCTGATGGTAAGTGACTACCGCCGCCCATAAACAACCGCAACACCAGGGGAATTGCAGATGCGTTGCCGGCCTTTTAGAAAGATGTAAGCTCTTTTCTTGAAGGTTCCTAAGACGTATCGGTCCGGAAAATTCGCTGGTGGTAATTGATTCCACAAGAAAGTTGTGCGAGGGAGAAAACTTCTTCTAAATCGCACAGTGGTGGACCGGCAATCATCCAGATGGTATGGATGGTAACGAGAGTTTTGTCGTGATGTGCGATGGTGAAATTGAGCGGCTGGAATTAGTCCGAACAATTCCTCAGAGCACTCCCCGTGATAGATGCGATAAAATACGCAAAGAGATGCAACATCTCTACGCAGTGCCAGTGTATCGAGCCGATCAGAAAGAACTCAGTCGTCGACGATTCGAACCGCTCTGCGCTGGATGCGGTCAAGTGGAAGGAGCTGGCACTGGGGTGCCCCGGCCCAGAGATGAGAACAGTATTCCATGTGGGACCGAACTTGCGCTTTGTAAAGTTGCAAGCGATGTGCCCGCATGAAATACTGTTTCGCTCTGCTGAGCACGCCAAGCTTTTTAGAGGCCAATTTGGAATTCCACTTGGAAAGTGACCACGAAACTGCACACTATTCGATATGTCGACGCCAAAGATTCCGATACCGGCAAGGCAGCAAAGGAAGTGCCTTGAAACTGAGGAGATACGACAAAGGGGTTCTTTTTAACGGTAAACGCGCAAACTTGTGTTTTCTGGGGATTGAACTGGACTAGATTTAGTCGGCCCCAATCCGAGACTTTGTTAAGCAAAGACTCGACTTCAGACACAATATTGTCCCGGTACTCGGCGACGTTTTCCCGAAAAATATTGGCACGGCCGGTATATAAGGCATCACCAGTGCTGTCGCCTGCATAGCAATGAATGCTACCAGTTAGCAACATATCATTGATATGCAGGAGAAACAGCGTTGGTGATAGCACGTAGCCTTGTGGAACACCAGCGTTGATAGGCTTGAAATCAGAGCATACACCGTCTACTACGACCTTGATGCTCCGATCAGCAAGGAAACTGGTCATCCTTTTGAACAATTTCTCGGGAAGCCCATAGGAAGGAAGCTTCGAAAGAAGCGTTTTGTGACAGACCCGATCGAAGGCCTTCGCTATGTCCAAACTAATGGCCATTGCCTCCCTCTTGGACTCTATTGCCTCCGCCCATCTATGAGTCAGTTAGACTAGAAGATCACCAGCTGATTGACCCCGACAAAAACCGTACTGGCGGTCACTAATCAGCTGGTGATCCTCAAGGTACCCCATGAGCTGGCAGTTTATAATGGCTTCCATTATTTTGGAGAATAAGGAGGTAATGGGCCTGTAGTGGGACGGGTCTGAGCGGTCGCCTTTTTTAGGGATCGGGTGGACCAAAGCTGTCTTCCATGAATTCGGGACTACGCCTTGGGATTAGAAGTACCGGAAAAGACGCGTTAAAACCGGTGCCAACTCCGGAGCACACGTCTTCAGCATAATGGGAGGGACTCCATCGGGCCCACTCGACTTGCTGACGTCCAGGGAGAAGAGTGGTTTGCGGACCGAGCGCTGTGTAAATCGCACATCCGGCATGGAGCACTCACATCGCGGGATGGTCGGTGGTGTGTTCCCCCCGTCATCTAGAGTCGAGTTGGACGCAAAAAGAGAGCTCAACAGATCGGCTTTCTCCTTTGCGGCATGGGCCAGTGAGTCGTCCTCTCTGTGCAGAGATGGAAGAGATGGCTGACAGAAGTTCCTTTGGACAGCCTTGGCGAGAGACCAGAATGCACGGGTTCCCGAAGGAAGGCGATCTAGCTTCTCGCCAATTCTGCCGATGTGCTCAGACCTTGCCTTAGCAATGACGCTTTTGAAGGACCTGGAGGCGGAATTATACTTCTTTTTAAGTGCGCTGGTATTTACATCCCGAGACGTTGATGCGTCAGCCCAGGCCCGGTAGCACTCCTGCATATAGCGTGATGCTATTTGACAGGAGCAACCAAACCATGGCTGGGATCTGCCTCCGATGGGCACCACAGAGGATGGAATAAAAAGTTCCATACCCTGAAGTACCACATCAGCAACAGAATCGGCAACAACGCTGGGATCTTCCGGCGAGAAGCAAACCCGCCAAGGGTAGGATGCAAAAAAGACTGCATCCCGTCCGAATCAGCGGACCTATAGTGCCAAACACGGCGGCAAGCTGCAGATCGCAACTGCGATTGGAGTGTGAGTGGCACCGTACTCCGGATAAGACAATGGTCCGAAGAGCCCAGAGGGGCATCGACGGACACCTGATATCCGTCCGGATGAGAGGTCAGCAGAAGGTCCAACAGGGAAGGTACATGGTGTTCCACATCTGGGATCCACGTAGGCGAAGTAACCAGATGTGTTAGACCATATGCCAAAGCAAATTCATAGACAGATCTACCCGCAGGATCGGTTAAACAAGTACCAAGTCATTCAGCGTAGTGGGCGTTGAAATCACCGAGTATCACGATCTTTGCGGATGGGACCTGTTGTAGCACGGAGTCTGCAGCCGTTTGGACGTGGTCGATGAGTGTCTGTCTGTGTTGGTATTACCACTATGGGACCTATAGAGGCACCCGTAGACACGGGGATGGTCGTCGCTGTCTACGCGCAGCCATAGGATGGCAGGTCCGTACCTTCAAGATTGCCGATGCGTCGAAAACAGATGTCCTCTCTGACGTATACGTAAACTCCAGCCCGGGGCACAAAGGAGTGTTCCAATTTGTACCCCGGGTAGGAGAGATATGAAGTATCAGCCGGAGAGGACACCTGAGTGTCGGTTAAAAAGAGCAAGGCCGGCTTCGCCGTCTCTAGATGGTAATGTACAGCGTTAAGGTTGGAATGAAGTCCCCTGATGTTGCAAAAATTCACGGATAGCGTGACAGGGGTCGCCTTGGTTGTATTGCTCTGCTTGCCCCGAGCAGCATTAGTCGCGAGCGGAATTTTGCACCCCCCCCCCCCAGAATACGCGGGGCAGCCTGAGCACCCACGCTCAGGAGTGAAGTAGTTTGGTCGTGGATGCTCAGCGAGGGATTCTCCATTTCTTGCTGGTACCCTCCTGGGGTAGTCTTTTATTTTTTTATTTAATTCCACTACCATGTTGATGGGGGGGGGAGGGGAATTGGGCCTCCGGCCACCTGCAATCACCAAGCGCAACGCAGAGGTAAACCTCTACTGCACGCTGGTCTTCTTTGCCAAATTAAACGGAACGGGATAGTTACGGCGTTAATTTAGTCTCTGTCTTGTTGTCCATGACGATTAGTTGAAAGACTGCTCCCTCTGCTCCTTAAATTTTTTTGTTATTTGCAATACTCAAAACGGCTGTCATTCACATATGCACAAAATTATCCTGAAGAAAAATTTAAAAATATATCGGTATATAATTTTTGTTTTAAGTTTTAATCGTTATTGTTCGCGCAAAAGCGCTAATGTCAAGCATCGACGCTAGATGGCACTCGGGAAGTCGGAAGCGGAATACGACACGCGCATCTAGGAAATATGCGGTTTAGGATACGTAACGCGCATTCCTTCTTGTTAGCTTCACCCGGGACTTATTGTATCTAACTCAGAATCTGTATAAGTGCATTCGACAATAATAGCTAGTGCGGTACTTGATATTCTAGAAATGACTGTGGCCACGCAAAACGTTAGTGACCGTTGATCCGGTCTCGTGTGTAAGCTTTATCACAAACGGGAGTTAGTGGCTTCTGTAAGGTAGTTAATCGTATGACAGAGTGAAGGGACTGTCATCGTAGAAACGAAGAAAGTGACCGTGGACGGAGAGCAGTGGGAGCGGTGCGGAGGTTCGAACTGCTGCAGATGGTAACGGTCTAATAAGGTCAATAACACTACCAGCCACACCCAGATACACATCACTGACCCTTACTTTCCTAGCACTATACATCCACATGCGACCTGACCGAATCCTGAGGGACCAGCCGCCTTGGATAGAGGTAAGTAAGCTCCCTTTATTAGAATAGAACGCTCCCCCCTGATTGTTTATTGTAATTAGAAACTTTTTGAACACCTTTGGCCTGTAGTAGGCCCGACCAACATCTGCTTGTAGGTTCTCCTTCTATGGGCCCGGGGGACTCTACTGTTAGATAAGCAGCTGCTGGCCGTAACATTTGGTAGCAGAGCGCGATTCCGGGATCGATTCCCGGTCGATCCCGACCATAGTGTTTGATAAAAATTGAACAATTTTGGTGGCAGGGAGCGTTGGGTTGATTGGTTTAATTTTTTGTCTACAATCACGCCCGTCCGTAATACGTAAAAATATTTTTTTTAAATTATATACGTAATAATAAAATTCTTTTCTTTTGTAGCATGCTTTTTTGGTTGTTAGCGGGTAAATTTGAAAAACCGCGCCCGGTTAGTGCGCAAGCGGGAGTTTGCGTCATGTAGGTAGATGGTTATTTTTACGTAATCGTTGTCGGATAGTTGTAGTGGATTACTTATCGAAGGGTCGATTTCCGAGCTAGGCATTTTTTGTTGATCGACCGTGATGTGTATCTTCGTTTATGTATCTTTCGTATTGTAATTTGTATTTGAACTAAAGAGTAGTAATTTGCATTTACGCAATTTGAATTTAACTTGATTTGATCGCACTAGTATTTGTTATTTGTTAATTTGGTTTGTGTCTTTTCTTTTGTAATAACTTGTATTTGGTTTGATAAGTAGTAATTCTTATTTGTGTAATTTCTATTCAACTCGATTTGATAGGAATGCAGTTCCTATTGTAATTATATTCGAGCCGCGTCGTTATTTGGATTTAATAGTGATGTCATCGCCCAAGCTGCTAATCCGTTGCCTGCGGACTGAGTTACGCTGGACCACCAGCGTCCATGCTTTGATAGGTCAAACGGATAGGGTCCACAACTTGATGAAGCGGTTCGAGCAGGTCGATGCTCGAAAGGCCGCAGTGGAGGAGGCTTACGCTGAGCTCGACGATTCGGATGTGGAAAAGGGAGTTCTGGACTCCTGCTTCGCGGACTACGAGCAGTTCTTTTCGCTCACGGACGAGTTGATCGAGGCTGAAGGCAGGTATGCCGAGGAGGCGCATAAAGCTCGGACGAGTGGCCTGCCCGAGTCCTTTCGGAAGCAGCCTCAGCCGGAGCTGTTGGGACGACTCCCAACTCTGGACTTGCCAAGGTTCTTCGGGGTCCTTTCCGAGTGGCTGACCTTCGCTGGTATTTTCGACAGCCTAGTAGACGCCCGGAGTGACTTGACCCCGAGCCAGAAGATGGCGTACCTCCTGGCCTCACTGGAGGGGGAGGCCCTGAGCGTCGTCGGCCATTTGAGATTGTCGGACGACGCCTACCAGACTGCTCGGGACCTCCTAGCTAGAAGATACGCCAACGTCCGGGGAATTGCGGACGAACATGTTAAGCAACTTTTGAGCCTCCCGCTGCTTAGTGACCGGGCCAGACTACGTACGGACCTGTTGGATCCAGTCTTGGTGGCCTGTAATACGCTGAGGCGGTTGGATTTACCAGTGGGCGAATGGGCCTTTTTGTTGCTCCGCATCGTGCTGTCCCGCCTACCTCTCGACCTTAGAATACATTTTAAGGAGAGGTACGGCGGGGACGAGGCCTCCTACATTCCGCCCTTCTATGACCTGCTGCGGTTTTTGTGAGAAGCAGTGCCGACAGATCGAGCACGCGGCTGGCACCGTCGACGACTTACGAGCCGTGCCCAGTGAGAGGCGGAATTCTCCGGGCAAGCCGTCGTCAAACCCCCCCCCCCTGCTCCTATTGTCGATCATTTTATCACAGGGTAACGTCTTGCCCGAAATTATAAGGTAAGCCGGTTCCGGCGAGGCGTACTATCGCCAAGGAGCGCCGCTGGTGCTACTCATGTTTGAAAGGGCACCTCTAGCGAGACTGTCCGCACCGGCGGCCCTGTCTGCATTGCCAGGGCAATCAACATGCCGTTCTGTGCCTGGATGCGAACGGCGTCTCCTCTCGGCGCTCTGCCAGGCCCTCGACCCCCACGGGCGGGGGCGCTCCGCCACGCCTTCTGACGGGCGACGCTCGGCGCCCGCTGGCTAGCCACCAGGCCCCTAGGTTTGAAAGGGGTCCCTCCCCCGACCAGTCGGGGCGTAATTCCCCCAGGGGCGGGGGTGTCATCACACCCCCTCAGCGTGCGGAGAGGAACTTCACGGCCACTCATCAGTCCGCTGGACCCTTCTCACTCCCGTTAGCTGAGTGGCCGCAACTGGTGTACCACTGTACCCCATTTGAAGGAGGCGGCCCTAGCTAGTTGCCGCCTTAGCTCCCACCATGGCTGCCTCTACTGAGCCTTAAGCCGTCAACAGTCCACTTGTCAAGCTGTTCTGTTGCCGACGACCTCAGTAAGGGCGTACAACCCGAGTGGCGACTGTTGGCGGTTTGCGCTCTATTAGTCTAGGGTTCACGCCGTGTGACCTCCACTTGGTGGTGGGAAGATTAGGGCCCCCCTGGAGCGTTGAATCACGCTGTCAGGGGGTGTTAGATTTGGGTTTGGTCGAGTACTTAATTAACGACGCTTTAAATTGAAAATTAAAAAAGGCTTTGCGTTTTCCGCGAAATTTTCATATTTTTAGCGGTTTTGATTAAAAGAATTGAATTTAAAATACTCCTTTAAATGCTGTTTGATGGAGGCGGCCCTAGCTAGCTGCCGTCTTAGCTCCCACCACGGCCGCCTCCACTGAGCCTTAAGCCGTCAACAGTCCACTTGTCAAGCTGTTCTGTTGCCGACGACCTCAGTAAGGGCGTACAACCCGAGTGGCGACTGTTGGCGGTTTGCGCTCTATTAGTCTCGGGTTCACGCCGTGTGACCTCCACTTGGTGGTGGGAAGATTAGGGCCCCCCTGGAGCGTTGAATCACGCTGTCAGGGGGTGTTAGATTTGGGTTTGTTCGAGTACTTAATTAACGACGCTTTAAATTGAAAATTAAAAAAGGCTTTGCGTTTTCCGCGAAATTTTCATATTTTTAGCGGTTTTGATTAAAAGAATTGAATTTAAAATACTCCTTTAAATGCTGCTGCATATGTTTTGTAAATATACTTGATCACTGTGTTTGTGGTTGCACGGAAAATTTAAATTTAATTACGTGCCCTTTTCAATGCTTGTACGTATGCTTTGTAATTGTATTTGATTGTTGCGTCTGTTTGCTGAAAGGAAGGTTTGAATTCATTTGAGATTGAATGATGCGATTTGGAAAATTAGGTATATGTATTGTGATAGTGTTTAATCATTTTGCTTTGTGAAAAGGATAACCCTATTTGTGCCGAAAGGTCATTTGAAGTTGAAAGAACGTTAATAGTAATTTACTACATTTTTCTTAGTAAATAGTAGAAAAGCATTGGTAGTGAGACACAAAAAATTACAACCCGCAACTCTTGAGTAATGATTTTAAAGGGGATATCATACAAGACTTACTACGATAATAATTAAAAATTAAAAATTTTGTACAACCGACTTTAATATAAATAATTAAGGATAACTCAAAAACTATTGGTCTGACCTCGATCAAAGTTATATGGGACCACATGTGAAACATCAGCTCTTAATAATAAGATATAAGCTCTTAATAATAAGATATAAGCTCTTAATAATAAGATATAGAATAATAAGACAAGAATAATTGAAATTTAAGTAATCGATGCAAATATTGTTAAAGATGACGTAGCAACTGGTTAAATAAGTCTTTTCTTTTATGTTGAATTTGTATAAGTCTTTTCTACTAAAAAAATGTCATCTGTGATCAACAGTTACGTCTAAACTTCTTACGATAATTTGTAAAATATTGATATTTGTGAATATTTAAAAAATTTAGTAAATGCGCCTTCTTATCATGAGTCGGATGGTATATTTAACTCATTTATTCAAAAATTGTTAGATGCGCCCTTTTTTATTATGACCGCACCATTGTTTCGTACCGAGCTAGATACAGGTCGACAGCGGAGGGAGTGTGGGTACAGTCGCGTTCTAAAGTACTACATGGTATTCGGCTATTGTTTTATAATATTACAGTTATTAATTGTTTTATTGTAGAATCATAATAGGTGTTTTACTAGCTACTTAGAACTTTGGAAGAGGTGGGAATTAAAAATGGATAATGTTTACTTGAGCATTATTTGTTATTATCGTAAAATATAAAGTAGTTTGTAACAAGAAAACTTAAGCTAAGGGTGACACGCCGTCCAATATGACGTCTTGGGTCACATGGAAGCCAGATGTTAATGGTGTGTTGGTGTTACTGAATGCTACTTCATCATCACTTTCATCTTCGCTTGAGCTTCCGTTATCAGGTCGATCACATGGTAATTTTTTCGGTATTCTTCTTCAACACTTTTAACTTTACTGCACAGTTTTCCCCATTCACCTTCTCCTATCATATTTACCTTTTCGTTCACTAGTTTAATCATAAAACAATAGATATAAATAATTTTTCTTTCCTTCCTTTTTAAAACATCGTCGCGAGTCGCAAAGTAAGCTGTGTATGCGACTGTATTTTCGGAGCGAACAAAGCGCGGGAACCAATAGCATGCAGGCACAGTAATACTGGCGGATTGTTCCCCCGTCGCGCCCCCTTCGTACCAATATGTGATAAATCGCTCAGTGCCCAAGTTCAAGGCCAGCATTCTTTTTTCACACCAAACAGAAAAACAAAACTGTATCCCACGCCGAATCTATCCGCTCCTCTTTTGTCTTTTTTTCATCCAGTCGCACCACGACTCCGCTCGAGGCGTTTCACCAGCGAACCTCGCTCTGATTGGTTGTTGTTATCACCGTATTAATCAAGCCATAAACCTCTGGCTTTTGATTGGTGAATTAAAAGAAATACAACAATAATACATAATCCTAAATTCTTAAGTAATTTTATGGCTAAATTAATATTAATGAAATTAAGATAAAACATTAGAATTGATATTAATTAAACTATTTAATTCATTATGAAAATATCATAGTTTTATTCATTCCCGTTACGGCCTTCCTGACATTTCACACGGCCTCGTGTGATGCTTTTTGATCGGTATTATTTTGATCAACAAAGAGAAAAAGAAAACTCTACGATAAACTACTCCCTTTATTCATAAATAATAATTATTACTTTAAAGTAGCTTCCACTATCCAAACAGCCAATGTTGCCATATTATCAACCTATGCTCTAAAAGCAGACTTCCCATACAAAACAGTTTCCGCTATCAATGCAGCCTCCGATGTCAAAGCAACCTTCGCTGTCGAAGCAGGCTCCGCTGTCAAAGCAGCCTCCGCTGTCAAAGCAGCCTGCGCTGTCAAAGCAGCGTCCGCTGTCAAAGCAGCCTCCGCTGTCGAAGCAGCCTCCGCTGTCTTAGCAGCCTCCGCCGTCGAAGCAGCCTCCGCTGTCAAAGCAGCCTCCGCTGTCAAAGCAGCCTCCGCTGTCGAAGCAGCCTCCGCTGTCAAAACAGCCTCCGCTGTCGAAGCAGCCTCCGCTGTCAAAGCAGCCTCCGCTGTCAAAGATGCCTCCGCTGTCAAAGCAGTCTCCACTGTCAATTCAGCCTCCGCTGTCAAAGCAGCCTCCGCTGTCAAAGCAGCCTCCGCTATTAAAACAGCCTTCTAAAAGAAATACAAAGCCTAGAAACGAAAATCACATCACCTGAAAAGCAGTTTAAGTTAGAAATCAATAGCAGAAGGTTGGTAATCTATAGATTTGGCGAACGATTTAGAGAATCAAAATACAACTTACATAGTAGAGTCATTCAAATGTTCAGAGAAACATATAATATAAACCTACTTGGATATATAGAAGATACTCACTGGATAGGAAGAAACAATTACAAAAATAAGCTTTTAGTAATAGAGCTGCTCAGCAAAATAATGGCTAAATACATACTCAAAAATAGGCACTTCTTACACGGCACTAGATTACCAATCACTGAATATTTATAACTTACAGAATTGAAAGAAAAAAAGACCATGCGAGAACAAATGATGAATGCACGAAAAAATGTACTATATGCCATTATAAGAAATAACCAACTTATTATAGAGAGAAAACCCGTAGACTGGAACTTGGAAAATAAAAATACGGATCGCACTGTTGACAGTACGAGTGTAAAAATAATCCAACAAGAAGCACTATCAACTCAGAGCCAACAGAAATCACCAAGAATTAACAATATTCAGACATTTCGGAAGCAAGTTGACATCATTTAAAGAAATTTATCAAAACTTTCAAAGCCTCTACAATAAACAACTCCTATTGAAAACATTTACAACCCAGAATCCGACTTACCAAGCTATTTATTGGCCAAATTGGAGCTTATTAATCTTACTGGATATAAAATAGCAGCATTCTACTGCCGAAAAACAAGAGGTGGAGGCGGCGTGTGCATCTTACTTCAGAATTATCTCGAATAAATTGAAAAAACTGACAGCAGATATGTTAATAGAATATATATTGGAGGTTTGTGGAATAGAGTTACCCAAAGAAAATATATTGTTAGAGGTTTTATATTGGAATAGGAGAGAGGAAGGAATATTCTATGAGCAATTGCAAAAAATATTAAAATTAATTGATAAATAATACTCAAATTATAAAGTTATTCTTGGCAGCGATTTTAATACAAACGTCTTTGATGATAATTCTAAAACATCCCAGTTATGAAAAACTATGTCTGATAACAACTTATCTCCACATATTAAAGACCATACAGATTTCACACAAACGTGCTTAGACTTAATATTTACCAATTTTGATAAAATGAATTACTGACAAAACTTGAAGAGTTGGGACTTTGTAACCATGCTGCAACCACGATTCAAATAGAGTCACAATTACAAACTAAGCAAATAAAATGGTATACTGAGAAACAGTTTTACAATTTAGCTAATATAGAACAATTCAAACTAAATTTAAAAGAAATCCATTGGCAAAATATATTGCGACCTGAAAATAATATAAATGAAAGCTATACTAAATTTCATGATATTTTGACAGATATTTTAAATAAATGCATACCAAAACGTAAACTTAAACTAAAAACCATTAGTAAAAACTACTGGCTAACTACTGGCATAAAATAATCTTCAAAAAATAAACGACTCTTAAAAATACTACCATCTAAAACAGAAAGCCAAATTTTACATAATAACTATAAAAAATATGAAAAAATACTTAAAGAAACAGTAAATATTTCAAAAAAATTACATTACTTACAAAAATTAAAAAATCGTCTAACAAAGTTAAAACAATGTGGAGTATTATAAATTAATGTACAAATAAAAGAAATATTAGAGATAACAACAGCATATCACTAAAAATAAACAATACCATTACCTCGGAGCCATATAAAGTTGCAAATGCATTTAACACTTACTATGCGTCCATTGGTGAAAGTAGCCCTCCAACAGCAACTGGACATCCTATCCTGAGCTCGACAGAAAATACCTTCTTTCTCAGCTCAGTCGATTTTCACGAAGGAAATAAGACACTAAAAAGCCTAAAAAATAAAACAAGTTTTGGAAAAGACGAGCTTCCACCTATTTTACTCAAACAATGTTCCTCTGAACTTGCTTTACCATTCAGCATGCTTATAAATCAATCGTTTGACAAAGGAGTTTTCTCAGACCTACTTCAAAAGGCGATAATAAAACCGATATATAAAAAAATATAAAAGTGACCCCAGCCACTATCGTCCAATAGCCCTGCTACCTTCACATTCTAAAGTTTTCGAGTAAGTAATGTGCAAGCGCGTATATAATTTCTGTGAAATGTATACTATTTTTGATAATTGTCAAAATGGATTTCGTAAAAAACGATCAACAATATTAGCGGTTTACAAATATATTCAGGAAATCCTTACCATAATTAATAATAATAAATACGCAATCGGTGTACTACTACACATGTCTAAAGCTTACGATAAAGTTCAATTCAAAATTCTTCTTAACAAACTATATGGTATAGGGATCCGTAGTAAAGCATACGGATAGTTCAAATCATATTTACAGAATCGAGAGCAATTCATAGAAACAGACATCTTCAATTATGAAACGAACAAAAAAATCAGTACAATCAGACGGAAAAAATGTAACGCATCAATCCCTCAAGGGAGTGTTCTGGGCTGCCTGTTATTTATAATCTACATAAACGACCTCCCCAAAATTATAGAAGAAACCTGTGTGCTATTTGCCGATGATATCTCCCTGCCTACCTCATGTGACAGCAGTATAAACATCCATAGTAAATTACATTTAATAATAGAAAAGACAAAAAACTGGATGGCAGAACATAACCTTGAAATAAATTACTCCAAAACGAAAATAATAAGTTTTACCCTTATCAGAAAGTTCCACTAAATATAAACTTTACCTACGATAATATAAAAATAGAAAAAGTAAACGAATTCACACTACTTGGCTTAAAAATAGACACAAATATTAACTGGAAACCCCACATAATGAAAATTAAAAGGAAATTAGCAAGTTTTACATACGCTCTCAGAGAAGTGAAAAAATCTACCGACATACAAACCGCCCTCAGTACCTATTATGCTTATGCGTACTCGTAGCTCTGCTACGGGGTTATTATCTGGAGAAATAGCACAGACGTTTCTGATCTTTTAACCCTATAAAAAAAACTAATTCGAATAATATTTAACATACAAAATACTGATAGCTGCAAACCATACTTCGTCACAGATAAAATACTTAACTTACCGTGCATATACATTTTGGAAATCTGCAAATTCATTAAAAATACCCAGAATTCTATAGCAAACGAGGAGAAAGCAATATCAGATACCAATTACGCCTTAAAGAAAAACTGAATTTACCCATATCTCGCCTTAAACTACATTCATCAGGTCCCTTCATCATGTCTATCTAAATTTTTAACAAACTCCCAGACTCGATAAAAAATATAGAAAAAAAAACTAATATTATAAATAAAATTAAGGATTTTTTAATTTGTAAGCACTACCACACACTAAACGAATACTTAAATGATAAATTTTAAATATCTACTTAGTATTTCAATTCTATTTTTATTTCAAAGTGTATTTATCATTATTGTTTCACTATAATGGCCCTCCTCTCTCTTAATTGCCGTGCCCTGCATGGCCCATAATGATCTCATAGTTTTAAGTTAAAACTTAAAATGTTCTCAATACCTTAACTGTAACATTATGGATGTAATAAATAATATGAAAATGAATAATTATAGCATGTGCGTTCGACGTAGAAGATGTCAATCACATCATTATTTGTTAAAACAGAACTAAAATTTAACCATATTCGAGCAGCGTCTTTGAAAATTTGTAATAAATTGTTGCTTTTTTTGCAAGGTTTGTTCTTGTGATATTTTTATAACGATTTAAGCAATCAGCTACACAATTTTTTGTCTTTCAATAGTTACAGAGACAATTTTTTTCACAACACTTTTTACATTTATAAATTTTTCTTAGTTATATTTTATTTCACTTTCCTTATTTTAAAAGGTTATTTAAATGTTCAAGATTTATTAAATCACTAATGTCCAAGATGATAGATCTGCTTTTCGGCTGGTACTGGAAGGCAGGAGCTCGTACTATCTGAGAATCTCATTAAAGCATTCATACAAGCATCTTCAACTTAAAGTTGTGACTTGTCGTCATAGTGGAGGAATATAGGTAGTTGCAAGACTGAGCGAACGAGACTGTTTCAGAACCTTTTACTAGTAGGTATGAGTATTAAACAATTAAAATTATAGTTTAGAGGAAGTGGTAACGTGACGGGTATTAATTTTTTGTATAATTGGTATCTAAAACAAATGTTATTTGACTTCCCTCAATTTTATATATTATTCTATTTTTACTTTATTGTTATAACTTATGGGGTATATCAATTAATTTGTTAACTCTGCTGATTTTAATAATTTTAACAATTTTTCAATATCTATAAGTAAAATTCCTAATTTGCTAAAGATTACAGAAGTTTTTTTTTAATATTAATAAAATGACATATCATTAACTCTCAAATATATCAAAAATTAAAAAATTTAAATTACTGTCATTTCCAACACTGCATATTTATCAAGATGTAACATTTATAAAAACGAATTTGGAAATATTTGATGATTATTTAGTAATTGACATTAAAATTATACAATTTCATCAGACAGCTTTATTTAGATAAAGCGTTTTTGGCACGCTGTTTAAAATGAACAATAAAGTTCCATCTATGTTTCACAAACGGAGAATATTCATAAATTTAAAAATAATTTAAAACATATCTAACTAACAAATGTTATTACTCAATTAATTAATATTTAAGCAATACATCAATAGGCACATTACAATGACATGTATCTTTTTCAAAGATGTTACCTGTAGTATATTACTTGTATTCACAAATAAAAATAAATTTGAATTTGAATCAATCTTGATAAAATTATTTCTTGTAAATGGTACTTATTTTAACAAGAGATTCTATTTATTTCATTAAGGTAATCTTGTTCACTAGTGTGTATCGACGAGTTTTTAAATTACCAATCATATTTTCATACTTAATAGCATTTTTATAATCAAAGTTACCAGTAATAATCTTAATAATATATCTTAGGGAGTTTAGAATGCCTTGTTTGACTCTAAATGAAGGTGATAACTGTTCAAATTGTTCAATACTGGAATTTATTTCAAATTCAGTTTGAAACATTATATTAATTGAATGTTTAGAGTTTTTTTGTCAATATAATTCTAACTGCTCATGCGTAACATTTAAATCTGAAACCTTAATTATAATCTACTTTTCATCACTTACACTAACATGGCCATCTCTAAGTATCATACCAATATTAACCCTTTCGCTGTCCCGTGCACTACATATAGGGCACTGCTATTGTCTTACTATTGTGTCTGGAAAACGGACAGTGAAAGTGTTAATATTATAAGGCCATAGGAATTAGTTTCTGCTCCATGTAATTCTCAATTTAATGTTGTGGTTAAATCTAATTAAAATTATTTGCAAAATGAATGGATATCTAAAACCTTCTGAATTATTATGCGTGGATTCTGAAGTTGGTTAACTATAATTTATTAAATTTTTTTTAATTAGCTATTGAAACCACTAAGAATATTTTCTAATTCAGTTGCAGTTTGATCTAGAATCACCAGAATATTAAAAAGAGATGCATCTTTTCCTATAATGTAATTGTTACACAATAAAATATATAGTATATGGTTTGTATATGTAATTTTGTTTATGTCATAAAAAATCTTATAATATAATCACATTTCTTAATAAATAAACTTGAAATACATTGATCACCATCAAACATGACGATCAAGCTTGTTAGATCCTTAGGTCTAATTTGAAGAAAGTGACATAGTCTTCCTTGTTCCATTTTTATTAAAAAAAATCAATACATGTATATTTTTTTTATAGGATAAGGGGACACAAGAGCACAGTTCACCTGATAGTAAGTGGTTACTGTGGCCCATAGACATCTACATTTATCCCCGTTTGCGAATCAAAACGCAGATGCGTTGTCACCCGTGAGGACTAATATGGAATGCCTCTTTTCCAGTAAAAAGGGTCTCCGGTTCTCTACACTCACCATACGAAACACAGCAGTGTCAAGCTGCTATTTTACGCTGGTATTCTGTGAGAGCACAACTATACTACTAATATAGCTGCAGCATGGCTCTACCACGTTATACGTACCACATATACAAAAATATTCTGTTAATTATTCTTTTTCTATAATTTTAGCACTTCTTAAGATTATATTTACTTACTATTATATATTTTGTTTTTATTTAATCCAATTTATGTTATTTATAATAACATTTACTTAATTAATAACTGTCAAGTTTTGTGCAGAAGTCAAATAACTTTCAACGATTTTAGTTCAAAAGTTAGAACATAGAGCCATAAAGAAATAACCGCAGGAAATAACTAGAATGGGACAGGATAGTTAAAGCTTTACTTAAAGTCCGCTCACTGCCATGTCTACCCGTAGAGCTGCTCTTGTCTAGATAGGAAGGTTTCTTCAGCTCCTGATTTAATAAACTTATTTGGTTCGAGGATATCCGGAACTGTGGACAAGACCAATTTGAGTGTACTTGAACTCAGCTGTAAGCTGTGTGCCGGCTGCGCCATTTAAGTTTCGGGAGTGGTGCTGAAGCTTTTTAAAAACAACAAATATGTCTCGATGACATTTAATAACTATTACATTACAATAATGTATTAAAACTAATTCTGTGCAATACTGATTACATTACTACGATGAGAACTATAATGAATCTTATTCTAAATGCAAGGGCTTTTATAGGGTGGTCAAAACAAGTCAAACACATCAAAAGTTCTAAATAATAAATGAATATTTCTATGTTTATCATTCAGTAACAAAATATGATACTTAATTATTTTATTTATTTCATTACAGGTTACATTAGTGAAGAAAATAGTATCAAAGAAGAGAAACTTGGTTAATATTTTGACAAAGATTGCAACTAACACTTTAGATGACTCAGTTTCACAAAGACTTGTTAAAGCCCAATCGCTGTCAAGAAATAAACACTTATCGGAAATTTTGAAAAAAAAATTGGTATAAATTACATTTTTTTTTTACTAATATCTTTAATAATACTAGGTAAACCAGGTATAGAAATACAATTAATTACTATGTGAAATTAACATTTTGTACAGAGAAATCCTATACAGACGTAACTTAACTTTTCTAATTTAAATTGTACCTAGATCCGGGAGTTATTCAAAATGTAAAATGGTTTCCAAATTTTAGAAACAAAATTGTATTTCATTATGGAATATTCTAAGCCACTTAAAATATACTATAAAATAACCTTTGACCTTAAAAAAAATGATATGTAATAAATCACATAATTTACTTTTCATTACACATTGAAATCAAAATATTCATGCTTAAATAATAAGGATATGAATATACAAGTAGCACCTGCTTTGTGTTAATAGTTTTCCATCTATAAAATGAGTAATGGTAAAAGATTGAAGACTATAGTTATTATATTTATTATATTTTTAATTTTATGAAATTGAAATTTTAAATGAGAATTTAAGATTTTTTGGTTTCCTTGAAATTAACATTTTTCCTGTTTTCTTATAGATAAAACACAAAAAATTCAGTCCTAAAACTGATCACTTGAATAAATTTTTCGATAATTTTTTAGGAACATAATTGATAATTATGTTCTTATTTGGTTTGCTCCACGGTTGGTTTGATAATGTTATTAAATTCCCTTCGTGAATACCACTGTGTACTTCAATTTATATTCTCTCAACCAATATTCTTTTTAACCTGAGGAAAAAAAAGTAATCTCTGTCATCCATTTTTTAAGCGGTAGAGCTATGCTGCAGCTATATTAGTGGTTTAGTTGTAGCATAAATGGTTCGGCATGACCAGGGAAGGACCACGCTTTCACAGAATACCAGCGTAAAATAGCAGCTTAACGCTGTTGGGTTTCGTATGGTGAGTGTAGAGAACCGGAGACCCTTTTTACTGGAAATGAGGCATTCCATTTTAATCCTCACAGGTGAGAACGCATCTGCATTTTGATTCGTAATTGAGGATAGATTAGATGTCTATTGGCCACAGCAACCACCTTCCATTAGGTGGACTGTGTGCTCATTTGTCACCCTTATCCTATTAAAAAAATCCTCTTTTCTCATCTCAAGTCTTCTTAGCTGTCTCTTTGCGTTATAATTTTACATGTTTTGCTTTATTTTTTTAATATTTATTTAAAACTTTTTATGGTTCTATGCAATATTTTCCTCATTTTGGTAATGTGTGTATTTATTAAGTCTTATATTTATTATGAGTTTATTACTATCAGTGGCTAGCTCGCCTGGCAAGGTCGCCATGTAATGACGTTATTAAATGAGATAACCTATATCTGCCAAGTGCTCTTCAGTAACATTAAATTTATAATTGGTATTACATTAGTGGATACCGTGAGCCACACTACATTTGTATAAAGGTTAACAAAGTCTGTTGTTGTAAGCAAATAAGTGTCTTTTGGCGAAAGACTTGCAGGTGCAATAACTGTAAAAGTAAATCAATTAAAAAGTACTTTTTTTAGATGATTTTCACTATGCAAACTCTGGCGCAACAATGGCCTCAACAGCAGAAGTCGTTGAATTTTTCGACACACTGACAGCATCAGTGGATAACCGGGTGGTGTGCAAAGAGCAAAGTTAGGACGAGTGATTAAACAAACTTCACAACTTCATACTTTTTGGATTGAAGCCATTAATAAAATAAAATAAAAATGGTTTAGTAGACTCCGTTCTATATAATAGCAAACATGCTATACAAGAAGGAAAACCTCGACTTGTGCGCGTACCATCCCGACAAGGATGGATAACTTGAAAGTTTTATAAGGGTCTACAAATTATTATTTGAACAGTATAATGTAGAATATTATTATCCATTAAATATTAACCAAGACCCTTTAGAAATTTATTTTTGGATGTATAATAGCTATAGAATATAGAAATGTTGACCTAGATGCAAACATATTTATATATGCCTTTAAATATTTGATATTATCTAACATGGTTAGTCCACATTCCCTAATTGTGAAGAGGATTATGGAGACACATTATTAAATGTTAGTGTAGTTTCCTATCCCCTTCATCATCAAGTGCAAAAGAAAAATTGCTGGTGGGTGATGTAGTCATGGAAAAAATTATAGACCACTGCTCAGCTTACACTACTGAATACATTTTGTCAGAAAATATCGAAAGGTATTCGTTGTAAGGATTGCATCAAAACATTAACACTAATGAAAAATTACTTATCTTGTACAGGGATGGTACTCACTTTATTCATAAGTATTTGAATTATAGCTATATTGAAAGTAATGTAAAATGTAGTTTGAAAAGTAAAATATTAAGCACGTTGAGGTTTTCCTGGCTTGCTTTGAAAAAGTTTTTATTAGGTTACACGGGCACAATTGGTGCAACAAATAATAAAATATTGAATGGTGACATTCATGAAAAAATAAAATATTAAAATTTTGGTGACTAAGCCTCACAAAGGCTTGCTTAATGTCCAATCTCTGTCGAAGTATAGAGAAGTTGAATGTTAAACAAATAACTTTATTATTAATATAATTAAAACAATTTAAAAAACAAAATGACCAGGTTTACCCTAGATGAAAACTGAATAGGATTTCTAATAATGAAACAAAACTCCAAACACTACTAACTTAAGGAAAAAATGTTTGTCTTGTCTAACAAACAAATGTTATATAGACCAAATAATAATTTAGCATATCCTAGCGAAAAGTTCGTTATCTTATACAGGGAAGGTACTCACTTATTCATAACTATTTGAATTATAGCTGTTTTAAAATTAATATAAAAAGTAACTTGTAAAGTAAAATATTGAGCACTATGATTAAATATGATTCCTGTGGCTTAATTTATTTAATTTGATACTTGCTTTATATAATGTACAATAAATATTGCTCTGTTTTTGTCAAATTGTACCTATAATTTAATCCTAAGATTATGTGTGTATGTATATGATGTTGGTGTGCTTGAATAAAAAAATAAATGTTAATGTATTATAAGTGTTTCATTAAGTAATAGTATTCGTGTATAATGCACTTCTGTCGATATCGATAAAATAAGAACACCACTAAACATCGATATCGATGATTTGAAGGATGTGTGCTTGCAATCTCTAAGCTATATTTTTTTTATTACTCATCTGTCAAAATGGGCGACTGCAGCGCCAAAACGCATAGTTGGGAAACTTAACTAAAAGTCACTGTCGTATCTGTAGCTTGCTACATATATATTTATCTATGATTATGCATTATGACATGACCATGCCTGTATATTTTTTATTTTTATTCTCCTTTTTACATTATAAATTCATTGACATTATATTGTTTTATTAAATTTTTATATGAAACGTTATTGTAATTTTGTAATTTTAATTATTCAATTGCATGTCGGTGTAATACTTGCATACCGATAAATCGGTAAAACATGCATGTTCACACTATATTATAAGACCTAAAAATGTACCATGTTATATGCAAATAAATAAATAATTATTATTATTAATGTCTAGTTGTCCAATGGTGGTAGGGAGAGGGAGGAATAAAATTATGAAATTCCTACGTACACTCTCTGAAATACATCCTGTAGAATACCGAAAGGTTCGCTACTTTGCGCCTGTGTTCGAGGCTGGTATGATTAGTTTTAACCAAACTCGGGTCACCAATAAACCTCTTAGCACGCCTTTTCATTGAGTTTTGTTGCTAGTCGATATATGGCAGATTTATATCATTAAAATAAGACGCATATTTTGATAACTCCAACCACTTACTAAGACAAAATTCTTAATTCTGTTCATTTTATATATAAATCTATCTGCCGTGTTGAAAGTTTCGTGGTGAGAATTTAATTAATAGCAAGATTTTACTAAGACGGTAACGCTGTTAAATATTGCTAAAGTTGATTTCTCCAAGAAAAGATAATAGTATGATTTACACACGGACGTGAAGAACTTTCGTGTTTTTTTTTTAAATTACTCTATCCAAATTTGAGTTGTTTTTATATTATTCCTAAACTTTACAATTTAAAATTCGTAGTTTTTATTTTAGTCTAATAATCAACTAATTACTTTACTGCTACTACCTAGATGTCGCTGTAGGTATTTTAAAACAAGATATGGTTTTATTACAATGACCTCTATATATACAAGTACGCTGGACTGTCTTTCCTCTGCGCCCCCTTTTCCCTAGAGGGGGCGCACATAACCACTCAGCCGGCTACCGTGGTATGCTATGAACATTCACCACCTCCTTTCCCCACTTCCGTAGGGTAGCCTTGCTTTTGGCACAAAAAAAAAGTGGCTATTGAACAACCACTCCGCTTGCGCCGTCACCCTCGTGCGGTCGTGCGCTGGCGGGGTCTGCTAGCTGACCAAGTACCCGATTCCGTATGGGAATTCCTCGGTTGGTTCAGTCAGTGAACAGAACGTCAGTCCCGTCCCATCCCGCCGCAGCTAGCGCCGCTGCCCCCGTGCGGTTGTGTTAGCTGTGCATGCTCACCGTCCCCGTACGGTGAGTGCCCTCCCGTCGTAGTTAGCGTTGCCGCCCCCTTGCGGTGGTGTTAACTGCTGGCACTCACCGTCCCCGTACGGTGAGTGCCGTCCCGCCTCCGTTAGTGCCGCCGCCTCCGTGCGGTTGTGTTAGCTGTCTGCGCTCACCGTCCCCGTACGGTGAGTGCATTCTCGCTCATGTGACTCCTACATCTTCACTCCTCTGGCACTGCCGCCCACGTGCGGCTGTGTTGAACCGCACTCCCGTCCCCGTACGGTTATGCCCTGCGCCCCCTTCCATAAGGGCGGTCGTTTCCGATAAGGCGAAAAGGCCATACAGGTCAGAGGCAGTCCCACAGGTGGTGTTTAGTGGGTAATTACTTCTTAGTGAGTCCTTCATAACCATGCAGCCGGTTGTGTGGTATACTATGAGCATTTACCACCTCCCTCCCCCGCTTCCAGAGGGTACCCTTGTATTGGGCGCAAAAAAACTGGTTATGCCATACAAAATGCTTATGCCGATTTGAAGCGCCCTCATTGTCCGTACCAGGAACTAAAATTGACATAATATGCCAAAGTCTGTTGTATTATTTAAATCATATCTCTATATTATGAATTTTTAAACTAAAAAATGAAGACTCACCAGTGTTGAGACAGCTAGATTAGTCTATTTTAGTTGAATGAAAAAAAATGAAAAATTGTTTATTTCTTTAAAAAGGTCATATATTATATAGGTACGGGAGTAAGTGAAACATCCTTTTATATATACTTGTGGCAGGATGTCCCGCTCTTCTATAGTAAGAATTAAATAAACACAAAATAAATTAGTAAAATAAATATAAGACACTAAGCTTTTATTTATTTAAAGAGGGTTTTATATAAGTAGTAGCTGGAGCTGAAAGTTTTAGGGACTTTGGATTAGAGCACGAGGGGGACGAAACGCTAACTTCATTAGACATGACCTCTCCAACTTAGGTTTTAGTTTAGGTTTAGGTTCAGTGTGCCTCTCACCATTCAGTGATCGCTGCCGGTTTTCACCCTCGCGATCACTGAGACATCACTGAACAGTTGATGTCTGGTCGTCATAATGAAGTCAGTCTCATTTTTTGTCGAAACGTCGGGACACGACCAGGTCCACTTCCTGTGGGGCCGCTTCTGGAAGAAAGAGTTTTTCACAAAGAGTCCTTTTTTCTCCATGAGTTCAGTAGAACAAGTTGCCATATTCGAGGATTACCGTGTCCTCCCCCTCTCTTTGGACCTCAGATAATCCTATGATATTCCAGCGCAACTTGTATATCTCTTCTTCCAGTTCCAGGATCTTCTCGTTAGTCCTCAGTGTGCGTGCGTTATAAGTTGCCAGGTCGAGTCGTCGTAGGTGGCATTCGAACCTCCACCGGAGATTCTTAGCACCCCCTGCCCCGCCGTTACCATGGTCGCCACCGTAGCCAGGAATAGCGGGGCCACCGGGGCCTGGGGGCCGTCTCTTAGTAATTTTATCCATTTGGGGGGTATATTGCCATAGTTGCCACGCTTGGCGAGCGGGTTGGCAACCGCAGTTTTTTAATTGTTATTTTGCTGTACACGATGAGAAAGATGCTGCTGCCCATCCTCTGCCTCAGTTTCCCTCTCTCACCTCTTACGATACCCACGGGAAGATGTGGGGTAGTGAGTATTCTTACCCGCCACTACACGGTTAAACTATATTTAAAGATTTTATTTTTATAAGGTTTGTATTTATTTCCTAAATCAATTCTTAAGGGAATTTATAGCCTACAATATCCTTTATTAGAAAATATGGCACTATTATTTGCTCAGCTAGAAAAATTAGACGATTTTATGATGAAGACTGGCTCAAGACACAACAAAGACTGTCAAGTTAACGTCGCATCCTCTATTGTTCCGCCGATCCGCTTCAGAAGAAAATTGGCTTCACCATCTTGTAGAAAAGCTATTATTATAAAGTCAATGCTTTTCTTTTATTATGATGCTTGTCTTAGAATGTCTTTTACTTTTTATTGTTTTACGGAGGGGCACACTGAAATGATCGGGAATAGAATATTCCGGATTGAGTAACAATAAAACCTTTTTTAGAATTTGAATACTGGCCTCTTAGAATCTTAATGAAATTCAAAAAATTAAAAAAAAATGTTTAAAAACAAAAACTATGTTGGTTAAAATTTGACACGTCGTTAACAGAAATAGAGTTCAGGCGTCAACATTTCCGTACCATAATTTATCACAATATTCATCGCGGCTTATCTCAAGATAAATGTCTCAGCAAACTTGTTTCGATTTATTATGTTGAAGCACCGAGTCAAACGATAATATACCGCTAGTAAGCAGAGTTCCGACGAGTCGTGTGTCGCTCAGTACTATTTCTTCTGCAGTTTGACCAAGAACAGCGGTCACGCCTGAAAATATCGCAGCTGTGCGAACTATTAGATGACCGTCACGTGATATACGAGCAGATTCGGGCTTCTATCAGTATCGAAAGGACTGCAATTAAGTCGATATTACATAATGAGCTGTGTGTAACAAAGCTAGTTTCCCGCTGGGTTCCTCACAATTTGTTAGAAGAGCAAAAGGCGGCTCGTGTAGATTGGTGCCGGAATACTCTGCAACGCTTTAACGGAGGGAAGTCAAATGCCGTTTATATAACATCGTCACAGTGGTAGAGCCATGCGGCAGCTTTTGCTGTCGCACGGATGGGCCGACTCGAACCGGGGTGGTACCACGATCTTACAGAAAACCAGCGTGAAGTAGAGGTTTACCTCTGCGTTTCGCTTGGTGAGTGCAGGTAGCCGGAGGCCCTTTTTACTGGAAATGAGGCATTCCATCTTAGTCCTCACGGGTGACAACGCATCTACATTTTGATTTGTAATAGAGAATAGATGTCTATGGGCCGCAGAAGCCACTTACCATCAGGTGGACTGTTCGTATGTCACCATTTTCCTATAAAAAAATAAAATAATGAATCATGGATTTATTCATACGAACCTGAAAGAAAATATCGGTGCCAAGTTGACTGTCGGTATATCGAAGTGCTGAAATGCTTGTACAGTAGGGCTACGATGACTATCTGAGTACAGAATCAGAGTACGAAACCTATCCCACTGCAGAGAGCTGTAAGACAGGGTGACGTTATATGCCCGAAACTCTTCACCGCTGCATTGGAAGACGTTTTCAAGCTACTGGACTGGAAAGGATGCGGTATTAACATTAATGGCGAGTACATCACTAACCTTCGATTTACCGACGATATAGTCCTTATGGCAGAATCGCTGGAGGACCTAAGCACTATGCTCAATGACCTCAATAGTGTTTCCATCAGATAGGTCTTAAGATGAACATGGACAAAACAAAGATCATGTTTAATGTCCATGTCACACCTATGTCGGTAGTTGTTGGGAGCACTAAGCTCGAAGTTGTTGATGAGTATATTTACCTGAGACAAATAGTCCGACTGAGTAAGTCCAACTTCGACCGAGAGGTCAATCAACGGATTCAACTCGGCTGACCAGCGTTCAGGATTCTACGACATATCTTCTCGTTAGACATACCTCAAAACCTTAAAACGAAATTATACAACCAGTGCGTGTTGCCAGTGATGACTTACGGATCTGAGACGTAGCCCTTCACTGCTGGCCGTATGAGGAAGCTCAAGATCGCTCAGCGAGCTATGCAGAGGGCTATGCTCGGGGTGTCTCTGCGTGATAATCTTAGAAATGAGGATATCCGCAGTAGAACCAGAGTAACCGACATAGCTGTACGGATTAGTAAGCTGAAGTGGCATTGGGCCGGCCATATAGCTCGAAGAACCAACAACCGATGGGGAAGAAAGGTTCTCGAGTGGCAGCCTCGTACCTTTAGGCGAAGTCTAGGGCGACCCCACACTAGATGGAGTGACAACCTGGTGAGATATGCAGGAAGTCGATGGATGCAGGTGGCTCAGGACCGTACTTTGTGGCATTCCTTGAGGGAGGCTTTTGTTCAGCAGTGGACTTGTGAAGAGCTCTTATGAATTAATGAATGAAAGAATGAATGCATTACAATAGATAAACAAGTTGTTTGATTTGATCGCGTTGAATATCTACAAGATAGGTAGGAAGTCCCGCCGACTATCTGTTTGTTCGATGATGGAAAAGTGAGAGATGAATTAAGTCATGTAGCTCATGCGCGCACACTTCGGAAGGTGTCATATAAAATACCGAGAGACTCGCTAATCTACGCCTGTGCGAGGCTGATGACTAAATAAGATGAAAAATTTCGATTAATTAATATTTGAGAGTGTAATGGCGGTCTAGAAATATCCACTTACCCATATCATCTCTTAGATTTCGTAAGTGACGACAGAGGGAAACAAACCATAGCAACCACGCTAAGATAGGCAGCGGCGTCTTTCTAATCATCATTATCATCATCATTACATCCCTACACAAGTCCATTGCTAAACAAAGGTCTCCCCCAAGAAATGCCACAAAGCACGGCCCTGAGTTACCTGCATCCATCGTCTTACTGCATGTCTTACCAGGTCGTCACTCCATCTAGTGGATAGACTCGAAAACCTTTTTCCCCGTCTGTTGACGGGTCTTCGAGCTATATATTCGGCCCATTGCCATTTCAGATTACTAATCCGTTGGGCTATGTCGGTCACTCTGGTTCTACTGCGGATATCCTCAATGCTAACTTTATCACACAGAGAAACTCCGAGTATAGTCTTTTCATAGCTTGCTGAGTGACCTTGAGCTTCGTCATACGGCGAACAGTAACGGACCACGTCTCAGTTTCATAGGTCCACACTGGCAACACGCACTGGTTGTACAGTCGTTTTCAAGTTTTGAGGTATACCTGACGTGAAGATGTGTGTTGATCTCCCGAACGCTGCCCAGCCAAATTGAATCCGTCGATTGATTTCTCGGTCGAAGTTGGACTAACCTAGTCGGACTATTTATCGCAGGTAAATATAAACATCAGGAACTTCGAGCTTAGTGTTCCCAACAACTACCGGCATACGCAGGTATGACACGGACGTTATACATTATCTTTGTTTTGTCCATGTCCATCTTAAGTCCTATCCTTAGGGAGGCACTGTTGAGGTCATTGAGCATAGTGGTTAGATCCTCCAGCGATTCTGCTATAAGGAATATATGGTGGGCAAATCGAGGATGAGTTATGTACTCGCCGTTGATGTTAATACCGTATCCTTTCCAGTCCAGTAGCTTGAAAACGTCTTCCATTGCAGCGGTGAAGAGTTTCGGGGATATAACGGCACCCTGTCTTACAACTCTCTGCAGTTGGGTAGGTTTTGTACTCTGGTTCTGTACTCGGATAGCTATCGTAGCCTTACTGTACAAATACTTCAGCACTTCTATATACCGACAGTCAACTTGGCACCGCTGTAGTACCAAATATCGACGAAATCAAAGGCTTTGTCATAGTCCATATATCCCAGACATAGTGGTAAATTGTATTCCTCGGACTTCTGTAAAATTTGCCGAACGGTGTGTATATGGTCTATGGTGCTAAAGCGTTTTCAGAAATCGGCTTGTTCGGGAGGCTGGAAGTCGTCAAGTCTGCATGCGAGACGATTCGTGATTACTCTTGAAAACAGCACGTAGACGCGTTTTAGAAGGGAAATCGGTCTGTAGTCCTTCCAGAGAGTGTTGTCACCATTCTTGAAGAACAAAACCGTCACACTTCTACTTCACGCCCCCCAGTGTAGTGGCACCATTGAGGACGGAATTAAAGAGCTTCTGAAGGACTTCAAGTACCGGTTATCTATCCACTTTTAGAAGCTCCGCTGTAATTCCATCGTCGCCTGGGGCCTTGCCGTTTTTAAGGTGCTGGACTGACGTCCGGAATATCATCGGAATAGTGTCGGATAAGACTTGTTTTTTGGATCGTTACACTTTCATGTGGCTCCAAAAATGATGTGTACAGCTGCCTATAAAACCTTTCAATCTCACTCAAAATCTCAGGTGTCCCGAAAACGACGCTGCCTCACTCGGTCTTCAGCTTCGACAGTTGGCTCTTTCTGGCAGACAGATCTCATCACTTGCGAAGACGAAGTATGAAACGCATACAGTACTGAACAGGCGGTCCAGCTAGTCAAGGAACTCATTAAAGCTAGAATAATAATAATAATCGCTCATAAACAGTAATGACCAAAATAAGAGATTACATATGTTATTGCGAGCACTTAACGATAATTGAAGAACACATTTTGGTAATTTGGTTGGTCCAACTTAAGTATTAACACCACGATTTTATGCTTTAGGATAGTAGGAAATATTAAAATCATCAAACATGACCAGAACAATCCCAATATTAACTTTTTGGTACTGTTGGGGGTTTCCTAGTATAATTTCTTAATAATTATTTTAATTTATTAAATACTTCGGAAAGGCTGGTGGTTTGGTATGTCCATTTTTCTATTCCACTGAACCTGGGGAAGTCTATTCCGCAGTTAGAAATGGAATATACTAAGGAAGGCGCGCATTATTTTGCAGCGGTTTCTGGGCTTTACAGGGGCGAATACGGGGAGTGTTATTCCCGCGCAAGGAAGTTCTAACAAGGGGCGACTATCGTCTTAAATGTGTACAAAAGTATTCCCGTGGCCATTTCAATGTACGGCTACAATGAAACAGCGTAATTATTAGAAAGACCGAGTACAACATAACTTGTCCTTGCCTTTGCAAGGTGGTAGGGGTATGCATTTCTCAGGAAAAGAAGCTACACCAGAGTACCACTTGACCTCGATTTTGAGGAAGAAATTTGCGCAAAACCAGTTTTTCCGTTCTAGTAGCGTTGTTATTATCTTCTTTTCTATGATATTATACATTGGGCATGTGTTGTTCAGGGGGTGTCCCTGTGTTTACAATTATTAAATATACGTGTAAACAACGTTAAAGACTAGTAAAGAAATCGATAACACTATCATTAGAGTTAAAACGTATTGCTGTATTTAAAAATAACAAAATACATTTAGGAAAATTGATGTCTCACTTTTTTCCGTCTCAATTTAATTTCTATAATTGTTTACGTTCCATAACATAAATTTCTTTATTTGAAATTAATCTAGATAATTGTGTTACAATTTTATTATATCATAATAATTTTTTTGTTGTATTGTTAATATAAATATTGTCAATAAAACTCTTTTAACAAGACTTACAAGTTTAATAAAAATGGATTCCGAAATAAATAATACTATTGCTGATGGAAAATTCCTGTCAAAGGCCAATAACCAAAATCAGAATCGCTCTTTGATAAAACAGTAAAGCCACAAAAATATACTCATAAATTATAAAATATTTTTTTAACTTTTATTAGTTAGTTTGATCCAAGTCGTATGTGGGGTTAATATTTTGTGTCAAATTAGTTATTTATTTGATTTTATTGCATTATTTTTTAAATGGCGTACGATAGTGAATGCAGTGTTGCCAATTTTAAGAACATCGCCATAATTAGTCTTAACTGATAGTGTAAGGGAAGACGCTGAGTTTTAAAAATACATGAGATTTTTTCGCGTTATTAATATTTTTATTTTTAATTAACGTAATAAGAATAATATTACTTAACTAATTAAACATTTTTCTTTAGTTGACAAATCACTTATGGTCAGGGTGATTTAGATTAACTGTTGGTAACACGGGCAAATCAAAGATGAACTGTCAAAAGTGTCACTGTAAAGTCAAAAAAAGCATCGTGGCAGTGTTATTTCAATCAAGCATTATTATTTTCTACTCCCTATTTCCACAAACCACCTACATTTAATATGACCTACCTATATTGTTATATTTTTTACTTGGGATCATTTATTGACTTGTTGGAACTATTTCTGTTGACTTAGGGATCTTATCAGAGAGAAGGCGTTCATAGTACGTTCAAGCGTTCCGCGTTCGCGTTCTGCGTTCGTTATGTTGCATTACTATACATAGAAATACCCAAATAGTAGGCATTCTGACCGCATCGGTCAACTAGAACACACGCGTCCGCGCGTTCGCTGCTGTTTCGATGTCCACATCGTAAGAAAGATGGAGATCAAGAAGTTGATTACAGTACGAGAAACAGACGTAGTACGAGAAAGGTGTTTTTTATATGATGTAAAGAACGATGACTATAAAACCGAGGAGAAGTAGCAGAAGGATGATTTGAAATTGCCAGAGGTATGGCGACTGAAAATAAATTATAAAACAATTTCTTCATCAGTAATCCATTTACAAAACAGTCTATGAAATTCTCCATCTTGTTCTCAAGTCTTATTTACTGGGCGTACCCCATGTTTCCTTTTCCGTTTCGGGGGGGGGGGGGGGGCATAACTATGGTTTTTCCCGTCCCGATGTCATAGTTGTCAGTTGTTAATGTCACATTTAGTTCTTGATTATTAATTTGTAAACAAAGTTCTATCCAAAGATGTTTCATAGGTCCAGATACCGAGTTGCTAACACACCGCAACGTTTATAGTGAAGACAGTCTTTGATTCATGTGTGCGTGAGTACCATGTGTCGCACATATCTTACGCACCATGGCTGCATTAATGTGCGTGACTTCGGTAATAACAGTGTGAATCTATTACCCAAAAAATGTGGGAGATTTTATATTTCATTCATATTGACGTACCTATTGATTCTAAGAGTATAAAATGTGTGTGCGTGGCGTGTGCATTTGTGTGCGTGTGTGTATGGGGATATGGTTGCTTATGTGTGTTGAATGTAAGTACGAACATCGCACTCAACTATTGAAGATATGTAATAAAACCTATAATTAATGTAACAGTTAAAATAAATAAAAAAATCTTTTTTCCAAGAAGTAATTTTTAAATGATTTCACAGCACAAACAGTCATTTTGCGAAATTAAAAACACCGGTGCGTGACGTATGTTCACAGCGAACGTCGCTGGCGTAATGGCGGAACGATCGAACAAATACGCCAATATTGGCGCCTTTGAAATGGAAGCGTTTTAGGCGCGCGTACACGGTATCTGGACCTATAAAACATCTTTGGTTCTATCTGTAAAATCTGCGCTCTCTTTTCCCAAAAGAGAGTCGCTTTAGATACGGCATAAGAAGCTTTAAACAGCTGGTTGCCAGTCCCCAAAGGCGGTTTTTAGGGGGTATCACTTAGGTTCCCCTTGTAGGCAGTGAATCCCCCATAACCACGATAGACCGGCTATCGTGGTATGCGTAATGCATTTTCCGCATCCCTACGGGGTAGCCCTTTTCCAATTTTGAGTTAGCTAGAAAATACTTATGATATTGGTTTAATTTGTATAAAAAAAACTCTTTTATATGTAACTAATGCCGGAGAAAATTAGAAGGCAACATAGTTCTATCGTAAAAGTTGGCAATTTTATTGGAACTAAAATTATTTTGTGTTGTTCCTTGTTTTGTTTGCAATACAATGATAAATGAGCGAGTACATTTTAATATACATGCATTATATGTAATTGTAATGATCTATTCTACTCCACTTCCGCATAGAAATGGTATTAACAATTGGAAATTTCTACTTACCGGTTTCACTTAATTATGAAGCTGTTAAATAATTTCAAAAAGTGTGGGCGTGTGGGCGTGTGGGCGTGTGGGCATGTGGGCGTGTGGGAGTACGGGCGTGTGGGCGTGTGGGCGTGTGGGCGTGTGGGTGTGTGGGTGTGTGGGTGTGGGCGTGTGGGCGTGTGGGTGTGTGAGTGTGTGAGTGTGTGGGTGTGTGAGTGTGTGGGTGTGTGGGTGTGCGGGTGTGCGGGTGTGCGGGTGTGCGGGTGTGCGGGTGTGCGGGTGTGCGGGTGTGCGGGTGTGCGGGTGTGCGGGTTGTGCGGGGTGTGCGGGTTGTGCGGGGTGTGCGGGGTGTGCGGGGTGTGCGGGCGTGCGGGTGTGCGGGTGTGCGGGTGTGCGGGTGTGCGGGTGTGCGGGTGTGCGGGTGTGCGGGTGTGCGGGTGTGCGGGTTGTGCGGGGTGTGCGGGTTGTGCGGGGTGTGCGGGGTGTGCGGGGTGTGCGGGTGTGCGGGTGTGCGGGTGTGCGGGTGTGCGGGTGTGCGGGTGTGCGGGTGTGCGGGTGTTTGGGTGTGCGGGTGTGTGGGTGTGGGGGTGTGTGAGTGTGTGGGTGTGTGGGTGTGCGGGTGTGCGGGTGTGCGGGTGTGCGGGTGTGCGGGTGTGCGGGTGTAAGGGTGTGCGGGTGTGCGGGTGTGCGGGTGTGCGGGTGTGCGGGTGTGCGGGTGTGCGGGTGTGCGGGTGTGCGGGTGTGCGGGTGTGCGGGTGTGCGGGTTGTGCGGGGTGTGCGGGTTGTGCGGGGTGTGCGGGGTGTGCTGGGTGTGCGGGTGTGCGGGTGTGCGGGTGTGCGGGTGTGCGGGTGTGCGGGTGTGCGGGTGTGCGGGTGTGTGGGTGTGCGGGTGTGTGGGTGTGTGGGTGTGTGGGTGTGCAGGTGTGCGGGTGTGCGGGTGTGCGGGTGTGCGGGTTTGTGGGTGTGTGGGTGTGTGGGTGTGTGTGTGTGTGTGTGTGCGGGTGTGCGGGTGTGCGGGTGTGCGGGTTGTGCGGGGTGTGCGGGTTGTGCGGGGTGTGCGGGGTGTGCGGGGTGTGCGGGTGTGCGGGTGTGCGGGTGTGCGGGTGTGCGGGTGTGCGGGTGTGCGGGTGTGCGGGTGTGTGGGTGTGCGGGTGTGTGGGTGTGTGGGTGTGTGGGTGTGCGGGTGTGCGGGTGTGCGGGTGTGCGGGTGTGCGGGTTTGTGGGTGTGTGGGTGTGTGGGTGTGTGGGTGTGTGTGTGTGTGTGTGCGCGGGTGTGCGGGTGTGCGGGTGTGCGGGTGTGCGGGTGTGCGGGTGTGCGGGTGTGCGGGTGTGCGGGTGTGCGGGTGTGAGGGTGTGTTGGTGTGTGGGTATGTGGGTGTGTGGGTGTGTGGGTGTGTGGGTGTGTGGGTGCGTGAATGCGTGGGTGCGTGGGTGCGTGGGTGCGTGGGTGCGTGGGTGCGTGGGTGCGTGGGTGCGTGGGTGCGTGCGTGCGTGCGTGCGTGCGTGCGTGCGTACCTGCGTGCGCGCGTGCGTGAGTGCGTGCGTGCGTGCGTGCGTGAGTGCGTGCATGCGTGCGTACGGGCGTGCGTGCGTGCGTGCGTTTGCGTGTGTGTGTGTGTTTGTGTGTGTGTGTGAAGAAAAGCGTATGAGAATACGTGAAGAGGAATAAAGGTTGAGTACTACTTCGCTTACCTGTACGAGGTTGCCACTCGAGAACCTTTCTTTCTACTTTTTATCAGTTTTCCAAGTTATATAGCCAGCCCTTTGCCATTTCACTTTAATATTCCGTTGAGTTATGTCAGTTACTCTGGTTCTACTGCGAATATCTTCATTTCTAACTTTATCACGTAGCGAAACCCCTCTCCATTTTAAATTTTTTACATTTTTTAGATGATAGTTTGTCTAACATTTAAAAAAACCATAAACACAAGAATGTCTTTAAATAGTTATTTATACTTAGGGAAGCACCATTTTTTTATTTACTTAATTGTTTGATTTAATTTGATAACATTGTACCTAAATTTAAGTATCTGTATCTATATTTCCCTCCCCAATAATATTTTATAAAGTCATAGTCATAAAAACAGCGTTTTATTGTAATACATAATTATAAAATTCATTAGTTGCATATTTTTATTCATTAGTTGATAACTAATTAATAAAAATATGCAACAATAAAATTACACAGGTATTAAAAACTATCGAAATCTAAGTAACGATAGTATGTTCGTCGTTCCACATGTAAATTATATAAAAATGCATTTTTCAATTTCACTAATCAACGTCCCCGTGAAAATTTCTTCTTCTTTGGGCACTTTAAAAATTAACTTATTTAGAAAATAATATTTTAAGTTACCAGTGTACAGATATTGACTAAATTAAGTATAAATATTCATAATCATAAAAATATTTATAATTGAGTATAAACTTTTAAAAAGCTAATATATATTTGAACGAAGTCGCTCTAACACCGACGCGCGGTCCACCCTCGACGATGTCCGAAAACGGACTGCGACAGGGCGACGGAGCATGCGCGCTTGCGTAAATATATTCAATTTCAGGGAAAAATTATATATTCTCTTATAAAAAGGGGAATAAAAATAAAACTCGCTATTAAAAATATTAATATTGTTAAGACCTTTTTTTTTTAGTGTAAGAACTATTTAAAAAGCTTGTGCCGTTTTGGAGAAATTTTGCAAAATATGACAAAGATAGGTACTCTTTGGGGATTTTTTTTCTAATAAGGGGTTGACAAAAATACAATTTTATTCAATTAAAAACATTTAACAAATCCTCTTCTAGTACTTTGTATTTTTGTGGATTAAATGAACAGTTATTAAGAGTTTTTTACTTCAATATCCAAGATTTAGGCATTTCAACTACTGTTAAGGCCTTAAAACTCTATAACACACTTAATTGTCTAAAATATTTAATAATAACTTCTTTTTTACAAAAACAAGTATTTTTGCGTTATTTTGTTATAAATTTTATTTTATTCACTAATATTTTTCATTATGACACTGCCCTAACTACGTATTTCAAAACAACATGGTTCTATCTTAAGAGAGAACTTTGTTGGATTTATGTTATTTTTTGTATGCATACTAAAAATATACAACAGATAGGACCTGTGCAAACTCAAAGGCTCGTCTTATTATAAATAGCTTAAAATAATAAAATAAAGCAGTATATTTCATCTAAGTTACATCCTCAATATTGCGTCAAAATATTTCTACAACATTGATGTCATCTGAAGCAGAAAAGGAAGTAATTAAATCTTGATGTTTCAATTTTGCCTTTTCTTCCTTTCTTCAATTAGAACCTTGTTTATCCAAAACGACTAAATATATAATTTGTTAATAAATTGACAATAGCACCACATGTCGGATTCTAGCATAGTTATGAACAATCGTCATGACAAAATTTATATTGTGTGAATACGACCTCAACCGGTCAGGTCGTTCAGAAGTTACACGATCACTAACAGACGTGCCGACTGTTACTATATATAGGAATACTAGCGATCTGCCCTGGCTTCGCACGGTCGATTTCTGGATATCGACAACAGTGCCATCTACTGGGTCCGATTGTGAGCCTTAACCATCCAGGGATCCACGCAAACACACATAATTAATTTTATCAAAATCAGTCCATCCGTTTAGCAGGAGTTCAGTTCACAAAAACGCGTACAGAAGAGTTTTTTTATAGGATAGGGCGACAAACGAGCACACAGTCCACCTGATGGTAAATGGTTACTGTGGCCTATAGACATCATCTTTCCTTAATAAAGAATCAGAATGTAGATACGTTGTCACCCGTGTGGACTATTATGGAATGCCTCTTTTCCAGTAAAAAGGGTACTAGGGGTCGCTACACTCACCATACGAAACACAGCAGTGTTAAGCTACTATTTTACGCTGGTATTCTGTGAGAGCGTGGTCCTTCCCCGGTTGAACCGAGCCATTCATGCTACAACTATACTACGCATTTGTGAACAAATTTTACGTATTTTTAGGACCCTTTCTATATAACAAGCTCAACAAGTTACTAAAGGTATATAGTCTAAGTTATAAGAACTGTAATATAAGTGTAAGGGAATTTCTAAATAAATTAAATTACGAAGACACAGAGAAGTTGTTAGAAATTCTAAAATAGTTTGCATTAATTGTAAGTAACAATAATTGTTATTTAGTTATTTTATTTATTATATAATATAGTTTAATTATTTAAATATCTAGTGTCCTACATTATTAAACCGATTGTATAAGTGATGTCTGAAACACAGGTACTGAACCTAGTTCAGGCAGGTAGCTAATATTATAAACTTGACTTTTCTATTTTTCTTTTGTAGATTCTATATTATTAAGCTACACATAGTTTTAATTTTATCATAGCATGTTATTTTTGTTAGACTTAATGTTACTTTATTTAATTTTATTCATATTTGTTCCTGTATGTAAACATGTGTAATTGGAAATGAAATAAATATTTATTATTATTATTATTATTATACTATTAATATATCTGCAGCATGGCTCTACCACGTATAACAGTTGTATGTATATATTTGTTTATTATACTTTTATTTTTTTATATTACGTCAAACGATAATATTTCAAATTAATATTTCACTGTTTAAATAAAAAAAAAAACATTCAGGCTTCAAACTGCAAAACAAAATATAAATGGTACCCGTAGGTAATTAAAGGCCGAAACAAGGGAAAATATTTTGTAGCAAAAATAATTACGTATACTGGTGCGAAATAGTTTAATTTTACGCCCTTTGTTGATTATCACTTAGTACACCTCGGGCTATTGTTAGTGTTTTAAATGGTCCCTTATCGGTAGGTGACTTTATGTAAATTTAATTAATTTAATCTGTAGAGAAAAGCAAAATAATTGTATCTTTTTGCAATTAATTTTGGTATGTAATTTACACAAGTTATTTATTATTATTATTATTTATTCATTATTCAGGTAATTTTTACACCCACTTTGTTAGTACACTTAAAAGTAGCGGTCAGTAAATTTACAGATTACAAATTATTATACATTACCAAAATTATCATTTATTGTTAAACATATTAGGCCTGGAACCCATATGCACTGTATTCCAGTGCCTCATCACAGGGCAATCTTGCCTTTCATATATGGAAGCTAGGAGCCTGTTAGTGCTGTCTCGCACGCGACGCATCAGAGCGGCTATTCTTTTGCGCAATATTGGTGCAAAGCTGTCCACGCGTGCCTCGGCAAACATGCGTGATGCGCTGCAAAAGCGTGTCAGCCCCAGCAACATCCTGATTCCATCGTTGTATTGAATACGCAGCGCATTAAGAGTTCGGCGGGTACACTTTGCCCCTGCAGGTGTAGAATGTCTGACAGTAAGTTTTGAATAATGTTATCTTAACTTCATTCGTACACCTAGCAAACCTGCGGGCAAGCATATTACACCTCACTGCCAACGCTCTACGTTCTCGTTCAACATCATAATCGTCAGAGAGATCCTCGGCGACCCAGTGTCCCAGATATCTGAATTTGGTGACTCTACTGAGTGTAAATCCTCGAAGTCTAACATGAGGAACAGACTTAGGTTTTTTTTAAATTAATGTGTGCGAGCGGTATGTGGCGTGTGGTTTCTTGATAGCTACAAGCCCTTGTTCAAAAAGATACGCGTATTGCCTTTGCCATGCATGTATATTCGAGAAATATGTATTTTTGTAAAGCGACACCCGAATTACTTCAAAACTCACGCTGTATCTCTCGAAAGGCAAACAATGCATAAAAATAGATTATTTCATCCCAATTGCAGCTCTAGATTTTATGTAAACAGTGCTCCTATGATTGCTATTAAAATATATAATTAATTAACGAATAACTTAAAAGAAATGCCTTTGAATAAATTTAAAATTGAGATTAATAAATGGCTTCTTGACAAGTGTTATTATAGTGTTAAGGAATATTTCAATTGATTGCAATATTATTTCATATAAAATACCTGTATTACCTAAATATTTCATTCTGCAAATAAAAATTTTGACTTTGACGTAAATTTTTTATTTATGGGAAGTGCGAAGACAAAAACGCGAAATGTAATTGTTACGGCCAACAGCTGCTTATCCCAGGAGTAGGGTCCCCCGCGGGCCCATAGACGGAGAACCTACAAGCAGATGCTGGTCGGGCCTGCTACAGGCCAAGGTTTAAGTTTCTAATTACAATAAACGACTAGGGGGGAGCGTTACCTTCTATTGAACAGAGCTTACTTACCTCTATCCAAGGCGACTGGTCCCTCAGGATTCGGTCAGGTCGCGTGTGGATGTATAGTGCTAGGGAAGTAAGGGTCAGTGATGTGTATTTGGGTGTGGCTGGTAGTGTTATTGACCTTCTTAGACCGTTATCCTCTGCGACAGTTCGGCCCTCAGCACCTCTCCAAACTACGGTCTCCTTCCGCAGTCACTTTCTTCGTTTTCTACGATGACAGTTCTTTAACTCTGTCGTACGGTTAACTACCTTACAGAAGCCACTAACTCTCGTTTGTTATAACGCTTGACTCGCGAAATGAACACAGAACGTACGGATCAAAGGTCACAGTTATTTCTAGAATATCAAATACCGCACTAGTAACTAATACGGTCGAACTCACTTATACAGATTCTGCGTTAAACCTAAAAGTCCCGGGTAAAACTCTCAGCAAGGGGCACGCGCTACGATTCCCAGTGGTATATTTACTATACGCGCCTATCTCAACGAGCTCCCGACCAAAAACGGACCGCGTGCTGATCTCTCGACGTGATGAATTGGACCCCTAATTTTTCTAGGGCGCTCTCGACTCCCACCGTTCAACAAGCTCGGACGTTCAACACGCACGAACTTCATCCAGTATCGGCCGAGCCGAGTGCCATTTAACGTCAACGCTTGACATTAGCGCTTTTGCGCGAACAGTAATATTTGACAAAATTACACTAAATCGCTATTTAAACGTGTAGCTTGCAGATATGCCATAATGAAACCGTGTAAAAACTATATCAAATGAAAGGATTTTTTTACGTTTTTAAGGTTATGTTCAGAATTAATTCCAATTAAAAATTATTTTTTATTTATATCTTATGAAAAAATAAACAAAAGACATCATTTAGGGAATTCGTGATCACCCTGACCAGTGTCCATCGGGACAAATTCAATAACAAAAAAACCTCTAACACCTAATTTGTTCTAAAATTCTCCCTGATTAGTACTTATTAGTACTTATTACTTACACACCGTACTACAAGATGGCCTTAATTTATATAATCAACTACCCTATGCTTTCGTACCCTATGTTTTAAATTTCTTTAGACCTTTTCCGCATAGGAGTCGATCAGGATCTACTCCTATATCTATTTCTACTCCTCATTGACATTGCACCTATTGATGAATTCCTGTCGATTACGACGAGGTATAGTAACTAGATGTACGCATTTTATCTTAGTTCTGAGATGTGACAACGCCGCTTGTGTTTTTAATGTTGATGTCAGATGACCATGGGCTGTAATAGCACTAATCATCAAGTTTACTTAGTTCGTTTATCTCTATAATAATATCGTCGTCTTTTTCTTCTCCATCAGCCCGTACAAGTCCACTGCTAGAAAAGAGGATCGCTCGTTACATAAAGGTAAGTACACTGTAATAAAATAAAAAAAAATATTTTTCACTTCTATGTCAACGATATATTTTATGAATAAACGTAGTGTTTACAAGATTGACAACAAAATATTAGTAACATAAACATACAACACAAAAACTAGCAAAAAATTTATTATAGAAATACCTTTTAACAGCTCTTAATCTAAAATTAATAATTGATAGAATCAGGCGTTACCTTGCGGAAATCCATTATAATGGGGTTGTTATAAATTAATTTGCTTAATTCCGCGTAAAGAAAGAAAATGACGTGTCCTGCCCAGCTTTAAGGGGGACCTCCCACCCTCCCTCAATCGCGCGCACTAGACCCGTCGCCGTTCATCCCAGCACTACCATCCTCCGCAGAGTCTACTTCACCTGAGGATGCCTCGTGTAGAGGCGAAACACGTGTCATATTTTCGAGAGTGGTGTGTCTTGCCTAGTGTGGTGGTGCTGAGGATGGTAGTGCTGGGATTGACGGCGACGGGTATAGTGCGCGCGATTGAGGGAGGGTGGGAGGTCCCCCTTAAAGCTGGGCAGGACACATCATTTTCTTTCTTTACGCGGAATTAAGCAAATTAATTTATAACAACCCCATTAAAATTAATAAGTTTAGAGCGTAATAAAATAACATAATGTGTCTCACCTAGTTTGAAGAGTATCTCCCGTCGTCACTAATCTCACCACTACTAATCCCAACACCACTACACTAGAAAGGACACACCACTGTCGCTAATACGACACGTGTTTTGCCTCTAAACGAAGCAAACTTAGCTTGAGTAGACTGCGGTGGCTGACCGTAAGTCCAATAAGCTCTCAGTATTATTGGACTAATGCCAGAATAAATTAGAACGGGATGACTTAGAATGTGAAATTTATCAGCATATATGTTTTTTGCATATTGCTAATTAGGTTTAAAAGGCTTTGGACCAAATGACTTATATTTATACAAACTCTAAACATTTAACGAAATTAATGATTTCTTATATTTACGCGAACACTAAACATTGAATTAAACCATTTTTACGAATTTTATCGCATTTAATTTACTTATTTTAATTGCCCACGTTTCTGGTGATTTACAACAACCTATGGTCACGGGGGGACTGAGATGTTTGACGTCTCGATGTTCGGCAGTTAGCCGGGCTACCTTCAGTTTTTGAATGTTAATTTTTGGTTCGATCTACGCAATTATTCAATTTAATGAAACTAGTTTTCACGGATATAATTGCGTTTAATCAACGTACTTTATATTGGTGATCTTTCAAATATTTTGCAGCACCCATGGTCACGGGGGGACTGATAATATGTTCGACGTCCCAATGTTGATAACATAACGTATACGAGTAGATCACTACGGCCACCTTCTGCTTTACCACAGTTCTTTTGAAACTGGCTCTGATTCATCACGGCTATACTAATTCTTAATTAAACCAAAATCAAATAGATAGACTTTTTATTTTGGAACATAATTAATATTAATAACCGTTTTGATTAATGATCGTATCAGCTTTATAAAAACAACTCTCCCGTAAAGTTGACGCACTGCTACAGGTTTGTTAATTTTTGTTATAATTATATTTTATATTCTAAAAAATCTTGAAACAATTCTTGTTTTAATTTATAATATAGTATTCTTTAATCATGGGTTGAGCTCATTGACTGTTGACTGCTAGACATGGATCTCTCTACGTTTTGGGAAGGAATTGCTATAATTGTCACTCAATATGCCTAGATACATTACATTTACGTTACACGTTATGAGAATAAAACTAAAAATAATAAAATAATATCACACTCTTAAAGTCCTTGCGGCTTTACTTTTTATTAAAAATTTTATTTTTTCGCCCTTTATCAACTTCGGAATATCACAAGCTTATGGTAACATAGGCAAAGTATCACGTAACATACAGTAAAATTGAGAATCTCCCCTTCTTTGAAGTCTGCTAATATACCTATAAATGTAAAAAATAAGTGTGGTGTGCTCTACTCTCTACTTACAATTTCATAGTTTTACTCTGCATTTTTTACGTTACAAAGAGATATGTATCTATTTATATCAATTTTTTTTAAGCTTATTGCAAAGATTACGCCGTTTGTTGAAGGCCTAAGAAAATCCACTACCCCATTTGATCCCGTCGGTGTCCTAAAAGGCGACAGACATAGATGAAACAGGGGATGTGTAAAAAATTCAAAATATATAATAATAAAAATATAATATATATAATATAATATTAATAATAATAAAAAACTGGTTGTCGATCCCCCTGCCAACCGTGGTAACTATGGCATATATCTCCCCTATGAAGCATTCTATAGGAGAAGCCTATGTTCGTCAGTAGACTTTTGACAGGCTGTAATGATGAATATTGCATATATAAGGTATTAGGTAGTATATGTAGAGTTGATAATTAATAATAAGAATATATACTAAAATTAATTTTTGTTTGTTCATTGTTCATCAGATTGCGGTAAAACTTTATCAACTTATTGCTTGCACTTGCGCGAAGGTTATAGGAATAGTACAATTAACTTACACACACCTGTATATACACTATATATACACCTATATGTACACTACCATAGACACCTACGTATATTCTAGATTAAGAATCAAAATGTGTTGTCACCCCTGAAGACTTGATAGAATGTCTCGGAACAAATAAAATGAGTTCAGTTTTCTACAGTCACCATATGAAACAGAGTAATATTACACTGTTATTTTTTCCCGGTATTCTATGAGAGCGTGGTCCTTCTCCAGTTGAATCGACATTTTCGTGCTGCAAAAATGATATAGCTGCAGTGTAGGTCTACCGCGTTACATCTGGCTACTCTAACGCCTCTCTCCAGTGTAGTTGCTTTACATCATGCTTGCTCGAGATGGTGGTATACGTGTACGGTATTTCTGGATATTTATTTTGCGGTACCCACGGGACAACGCAATGATGTAATGACTCTCTTACGCTGCCATTGCTAAAAATCCAATTTAATTGTATAAGGGCTACATAGGTTAGCTAAAAACGATGGAAGGAGCGTGTATGTATGAACACATCTTCATTAGCCCCTTAAAATAAATATTGGACCTGGACCTCTTTCACTGTAGGAGATATTTGCCGTAATTACAATGCTGGTCAGAGAAATTAGAGACTAAACATCTTACGCCTTTGGTGTTGCCCCTCATCGTCAGTTTAGGTATTTTAGACTTAGTATATGCGAGATGTAATTAAATTTTAACAGTGGTAGAACCACGCGGCAGCTTTTGCTGTCGCACGTATGGGCCGGCTCGAACCGGGGTGGTACCACGACCTCACAGAAAACCAGCGTGAAGTAGAGGTTCACCTCTGCGTTTCGCTTGGTGAGTGCAGGTGGCCGGAGGCCCTTTTTACTGGAAATGAGGCATTCCATCTTAGTCCTCACGGGTGACAACGCATCTACATTTTGAATTGTAATAGAGGATAGATGTAGATGTCTATGGGCCGCAGCAACCACTTACCATCAGGTGGACTGTGTGCTCGTTTGTCACCCTTATCCTATAAAAAAAAAATGTATTGATGCCAGCGGGGACCGAACCCGAGTTGCTCGCGTACTGTGAAATTTAGAGGGAGCGTAAGCTATTACGGGTCTCTTGTAATTATGGCACGTGGCTGATTTACAACGAGCTCAGCGGTGAAGAAAAACTCGGCGAAGAAATTTGCATGTCTTGCCCTAAAACCCTTTCAGAAATGAAGGGAGGCCTGTCCCCAGTTATTTATCCTACTAAAGTTCTCTGCTGAACATAGGCCTTCCTATAGATTGCCTCATTGTCATATTTGTTAGTCCTGATTTGGTTCCCTCTGTCGCCTGTTACAACAACCGGTAGTGGGACTTACATATATAGGCTGTATCTTTACTTTTATATTCGAGATGTATATGTATTTAGGACAAATTCTCCGACTAGGCAAGTCCAACATCGACCTAGACGTCTAAAAACCCACGGATTCGACTTGACTAAGCAGTGTTCGATAGATTTCTCCACATCTTTTTGTCGTTTATCCCGCAACATCTCAAAACAAGTGTAGACAACAAATGCATGTTGCATGTGGAACTGAGATGTAACCCATATTGTTGGCTGTAAAAAGTAACTTGTAGTTTTTAGCGAGTTATGTTTTCTGAGGACTATGCATGGAGAACACTGCTGTATGATAGAATCAGCAGCAGAATAAGAGAAATAAATATATCAAATGAAACGGTAGATAAGTTAAAGTGAAAATGGTCTGGATATAATATAATAAGCAAGATGAACTGACAACCAAGAAAAGGTTCTAGAGAGGCAGCTTTTTACCAGCGAATGTAGTGTAGGATGACATGCCAGTAAATGTAGTGACCACATGATAAGACTTGCAGGAAATCAAGGGATGCATGTGGCTCGAGACTGTGCTTTATGGCGTTACTTGGAGAAGGCCTATGTTCAACAGTAAATTTGCGAAGGGCTATAATAATGATTATGGTGATACGAGACGGTTATACCACAGTCTATCACCGCAATCAATTATCATATGATCTATTCTCACGTATACTTACGCTTAATGTATTTTTAAATGGCCTTAGCAGCTGATTTTAATCACTCAATGTCAAATAGTTTTAAGATATTGTCTTATTCCTTTTATACCTGAATAAATACAAAAAAATCACTTTTACAAACACAAGAACGTATATACATACATACACACGCAGGCTCACATGCACGCTCACAAGCACGCTAACACGCACGCACGCACAACAATGTAATCAATCAACAAAAATGGAAGTAATATATATGTATTGCTTAAACTTCCAGACTTCTTCCAACAATTTAAATACCATAATATACTTAGGCACCTGCTTAGTGTAGATTCAATTTTAAAAACATTTTTGAAAAATATTTTAAAATATAAAAACCAAAAAGAGAACTGTTGTAAACTTGGAATCATCGATAAGTATGCAATTCCGAAATACTGACCTTGAACAGTATGGTCTTGATGGTCAAAACCCTTTCCTTTCGTTTTAAATTATTCATAACAATGATAATTTTTATTTATAAAATAATAAAAAAAGCGAAAAAGGATTGCATTAATTTACCACCATAAAATTTGAGAATAAAGTTACAAATTACAATATTTTAAGTGAATAGAAATCTTAATTTAAATTCATGTCGTGGCATTCAAAGAATAAATCTGAATGAAAAAGATTGTGAAACCAGTTCCGTTAAGACTGCGTTTTCTGTAAAGAATTTTAAGTAGAAGAAGTGCTTTTCAAAAAAGGAATGTAGCAGGCGAGCGCAAATGAAATGCTAATTGGGAACTAAAGGTAACAATCACTTAAAATATTTTACAAATATTCAAGAAAGGATTGTAGAGTAAATATCGACTACACTATTTCGTCCCATATGTGTCGTAAATGGTCACAGAACGAATAAACCATGCATCTTCCTAACATCTAGTATATAAGAAAGGGCTGATGTCAATCCGACTGCCTAGCGTGGCAAATATGGCTAAAATCTCCACTATAAAGCAATCTATGGGGGAGGACCATGTTTACCAGAAGACTTTCGATAGGCTGTCATTTTGAAGATGATTGTGAAAAGAAAGGATTAATTTATTGCACGTGAGAAACAAAACCGGTTACCGTGATATCCCGGAAGTTGGTCTGAGCGAGATTAGAATAGCTTTCCAGTACACGGGTAAGGTTGGAATTACAGCAGAGCTTCTAAAAGCGGGTGAAAAACCGGTACTTAAAGCTCTCTAGAAACTGTAAGCTAAGCCATTTCGAAGGCGTGGAGTAGAAGAGCGGTGATATTTTTGTTCAAGCAAGGCGGCAACTCTCTATTGAAGAACTGCAGATCGATTTCCTTTCTGAGCCACGTCTACGTGCTATTGTTGAGTCATTATATGTCGTCTAGCACGCAATCTTGATGATTTCCAGGCTTTCGAACAAGCTGGTTTTTGAAAAGGCTTTAGTACCATAGACTACATACATTCTCATCAAGAAATTGTGCAGAGGATATGAGAGTATAATCTGCAACTTTGCTTTACGTATATGGACTGTAGAAAAGCCGTTACTTTCGTCAAAATTTGGACGGTGCAGTATCCCTCGAACGATACCAAGACGACTTCCGGTGCCATTTCCTCCTGAAAGAATTTCGGTCACGTCGACCAGTCTCAAGGGAGACCTGCGAATCTCACCTGCGCAGGGACGGGATTATAATCCACGAGTGTGTATTCTGATTCCTTCACTTCCATAGTTCCACATGGACCCACAATATGACACGACCAGAAAGCCAATGGCTGCACGTGCTTTTCGAATCTCGGAGGTGTATTACCGCCAACTTTCTGTTTTCGGGCTGCTATTGTAAATTTCTTGACGAAAAACCCAATAATAAATTTTTGCCTGACCTCGGATTCGTACTTAGGACCACATGATCAGCAGTTGCGATTACATGCACTAAATTAGCGCGACCGTTACCGTCAGAATATTGAAGTGCAGAACCAGAGTACGAAACCTATCTAACTGCAGTGAGGTGAAACACAGGGTGAAGTATCGACAATATCCCCGAAACTCATCATCGCTACGTTGATATAAGAGTGGCAGATTGGGCAATGAAATTTTATTGATTAAGAATTACTGGCAAGTATGTACGCGTATGTATAATATATGAATGTGAATGAAGCAATAGTGGTGTGTGAGGAATTACACACCACTATTGGTACACTAAACTCATGACCTTAATAGTTTCTCCCAACGGATAGGTCTTAAAATGAAAATGGAACGTCCATGTCACATCTATTTATAAAGTTACCAGATGTAAAATTAAAAATTTCTGACAAGTAATATGTTTTCTATACAAAAGTACTGACACTTTATTGCAAACGTAATCAGGTGTGAAAAAATTCAAATCATTTATTGATTGTGTGCACTCTCGCAAACAACTCACGCCGTCGATCACACCCTTCCCTCGCAAAATCGTTATTATATTTTATTCTTCAAGATCCGACTGCAATCTTGACAAGAGCCCGAAAGGCCTGACATGTCTTGACAAATACTGACATGGTTGTACCTATTCCGATAGTTGTTGGGAGCACTATGCTCGAAGTTGTTGACGAGTATAATTACCTAGGACAAATTGTCCGACCTTCTACTATTACTACTACTCTGTCTGTATTTCGGCCGTCAGAAGACAGATCCAACTCGGATGGGCTGAGTTCGGGAGATTGCGACATATCTTCTTGGCAGGTATTTCTCAAAACTAAAAAACAAGAATATACAATCCAGTAAATGTTCTCAGTGATGGTTAATGGATCTCTCTTAATGGAGCTCAAGGTATCTAGAGTAGGTTTTTTTTTATAGGATAAGGGTGACAAACGAGCACACAGTCCACCTGATGGTAAGTGGTTGCTACGGCCCATAGACATCTACATCTATCCTCGTTTGCGAATCAAAATGCAGATGCGTTGTCACCCGTGAGGACTAAGATGGAATGCCTCATTTCCAGTAAAAAGGGCCTCCGGCCACCTGCACTCACCAAGCGAAACGCAGAGGTAAACCTCTACTTCACGCTGGTATTCTGTAAGGGTGTGGTACCACCCCGGTTCGAGCCGGCCCATCCGTGCGACAGCAAAAGCTGCCGCGTGGCTCTACCACTGTTAAAAGAGTAAGACTGTTTAAGAGTAGGTAGACTATCTCTGTTCATAGCTCAGCGAGCTATGGAGAGAGATAGTGACATACCATCAAGTGAACTGCATTCTCGTTTGCTCGTTTGGACTTTTATAAAAAATATGCTTGAAATTGCTCTGCGTGATATATTTCGTAATGAGGTACCGGCAGTATAACCGGAGTAACCGAAATGGTCCAACGGATCAGTAAGCTGAAAGGGTAATGGGCCATCGTATAGCTCGAGTAACCGACAACCGATGCCTATTCTCGGTTGTCACCCTCGTACAAATAAGCAAAGTGCAGCAAACTGCCAATAGAATTAATGATGATCTGGTAAGCTATACAGGAAGTTGTTGCATGCATGTGGCTCGGGACCGTCTTCAGCGGCATTTTGTGGGGACGAACTTGTGAAGGGCTGTAATGGATTAATAGATAGATGTATACAAGTATCATGGTATAGCTTAGTCTTTTCAACCTTTTGGAAAGAAAATTCCATCTATCATATGCCTTTTTACTAGGTAATAATATATTGCTATAAGTTTAAAAAGATGACCTTAAATTTTTTTCGTTGCCATTTGGCTGAAATTGTCAAATAATTAATATTAAGCACCCATAATTAATAGCTTGTACGCTTTTTGAAAATTACGCCTAGAAATTAAAACACTGATTCTGTTATAAAGTTAGGAGTCTATGAAACTACGAACTTTAGTTTCCAAGAACTTAGCTTAGAACTTATTATAAGTTAGCAGCTGGTCTAAACTACTTGCTTGGCACGCAGATATAAAAGATAGATGTTGGAACAGGCAAGTTGCATGTAAATATTTCAAGGGGTCAGCGCTTTAAAGCAATTTGTTCGGAGGTAGTAATACACGACGCCTCGAGCGGTAGAGGATGAACTAGCAGTTGTGAACTGTAGTAAGGATGTTCAAATCATAAGCGGTAGCGTTATACATTTGACATCTTAAATAATAGGGTGTAGTTGATGGAATGATTTCATAATGTAGTTTATAATGTCGTAATAAAATAAAGTTTATTATAATATGAAAATTCAAATTGGATGTATAACATTATAATCCTCAACGAATCTCCCTTTCTGACAAGCAATCCGTCTGGGTATGTACAACCCTCTTACCATTTCTGACACCGAGGAGCAGTGCATGCAATAGTGTGCCCCAGTCTGAAGGTTGTTAAAAACCAGTACAATTATAGGCTGTGAAGCATTCAGTCTATGTTTTCATACGTGACAACGCATCTACCACCTCCTTTATTTGAAGTAGGTTGCAAAAAAAAGGTTTGTAAAAAAAATAAAAGTTTTTCTATATTCGTGATGTCAGTGCTGTTAGTCAGTTGGCTTTTACAACTTTAACGTACATATTGTACGGCATTGTGGTTCATGAAGCGGCAATGCTACAAACATAGCGCCTCTTGTACTAGATTCAACGCGTTGTTGTCTATATTTTAGTGCATAGGGCTTAATCTGTTAATGGTGTTAGAGTAAAGCTGCGTTAACTTATCTTAGTACGCTGCGCTGGCCGTATTTCATCTAGTGTTGAGTTTCTTACGATGCGGTAACGCATCGAATCGTGTGACTTTCGCCTTATATATTTGATTATGTGTACGTTTTAGAATCACATCTAATTACCTACATGTAAGTATATATATGTGACAATGCTTACGTAAAACACTATATTACTACATTTTAAATAATACTGGCTGTTTACGCCCAGCCTTGCTGGACGAGAGAGGAGGTGCGACGCGCGGGCGCGGGGGGACAGCGGACGGGGACTTGCGGGCAAAACTACCGCCGTGCATTATTATACTTGTACTATGTACGGCTTTATTCTAACGAGGATTTTGTTTTGTCATAATTATATATTTTTTGTTTGAAGAAATTATAAGTATTCGTCATAAAGAAGTTTTTTTATTGAAGAGCGCCGAATTACCGAACAAATTTGTGGTGACCCCGACTATGATGTGGATGACGCAACAGGAAGGCGAAGAAGTCCCGGAATAAGTGCATAGTGCCGGAATAAGTGGTAAACACGCACCCGAGGGAAGTACGCCCGTTCCTAGTAAATCTATTCATATCCTTGTTCATATAATTGTGCTCAATTTGTGTAAATATAGTTCGTTAATTCCGGTGCCATCGTTAGTTATACTTACCTACATAGTTCGTTGCATAAACAATAAATTGTACTTAATCTTCGTAAATAAGCAACAAGTAATATTTAAATAACTTCATTTTCATTATCAATATCGTAAATTATCATACATTATCATACATATTACAGTATCAATATCGTAAAATCATACAACTTAGTGTAAATCTTAATAAATAACTTATAAACACAGTGTCTACAATCGATATCTAATCTTCGTTAAATCATTAATTTCGCATTAGAATCATTTAAAATATTAATACAAACATATAGTTAAACATATCGGCTAACTATTCCAGGCATTTGTTGGGAGTAAGCGGGCGAGAAAGTAAGTGCTTTCTTCATCGACACGGCGGACCTGTTTCCTGCTACCGTGCCGTGTTACACCGTGTCGCTGCGCCTGCGGCCAGCCGGTACAAAGGTCAGATCGGCGGCCGGGTGACCGGCGCATTGTTTACGAGGTTGGATTCACTTCATATTTTATTTACAAGTTAATACTTATTTGCTAATTATTTCGCCCACATTATGTCCGACTTAAAAGAACTAATAAAACAGAAGGGTAACATTCGCGGCCGAATAACAATATTCGAAAAGTATTTGACGCCATTAACGTTAATTAATAGTGAGTCTGAGCGCAACAAATTAATAAATAGTGAATTAAATTTGAGATTTACAAAATTACAAGAATTATCGTACAGTTTCGATGAAATTCAAAGCAAAATTGAACAATTAGATCCCGATATATCGAAACAGTTGGAAGAACGGGAGGTAACCGAAAACCAGTTCTTTTATTTGATTGCTCAAGCTCAAGAGTTTTTAGATGCATACACAGATAGTAAAAATAAACAAAGGGATGATGTTTCATGTCGTGGTAGTACTACATCTGTTACAAATCATAATATAAAACTGCCACCGTTGAAAATTCCTCCCTTTTCAGGCGTTTCAAATACTTGGCTTCAGTTTCGAGACATGTACTTGTCTTTGATACACAATAATGAAAAAATAGATGAAATCAGCAAGTTTCATTATTTAAAATCATATCTGGAGGGACCCGCTCTGTCAGTGATTAACTCTGTCACTGTTTCAGCCGATAACTATGAAATCCCTTGGGCGTTGCTCTGCGATAGATATAATAACAAGCGTCTTTTAATAAACGAGCATGTAAAATGTTTATTTTCGATTGAAGCGCTTCATAAGGAGTCCGACCGGGGCCTGCGCAACCTAGTCGATACAATTTCGAAAAACTTGAGTGCTTTAAGGGTGTTAGGCGAGCCGACTGAGAGTTGGAGTACGCTTATTATTTATATTGGGTCATCGAAGTTGGATTCCGTGACTGCGAGAAGTTGGGAAGAGGTCCGTAGTAAATTGGAAACGCATAGTTTGGACGATTTCTTCGATTTTCTTCGTAAAAGGGCAACTGTATTAGAAACAGTCAACGCCGCTAAAGCTACAAATAATAATAAAACAGAAAATCGTCAAAACTTTGCGCGATCGAAATCGTTCATGTCTACTTCGCTCGATTCGCCACTCCGTGGTCATTGTTTGGCATGTAAACAAGATCATAAGTTATATGACTGTCATAAATTTAAATCTATGTCAGTCGAAGAACGAAACGCTAAGGTGTATCAATGGAAATTATGTAGTAATTGTCTTCGTAACGATCATCTATCTTATCAGTGCAGACTGGCAGGTTGTCGTTTCTGTAAAAGAAAGCATAACACTTTATTATACAGGCAACACAAATTACAAAATAACCAACAGTCATTCCAAGGTCAACCATCAACACAACACGATACGCAAAACAACATAGACAACGTAGGTACATCTACGTCTACGTCTACATCATTAACGACTACTACTAACCCGACTTCAAACAATGAGGTTGGATCTAACGCTGCTGATTCTTCATCTAATTGCCCCACTCCGTTAGTTACAATGTCTGCTGGCGCCTCAAACTTGGTTCTTCTTTCTACGGCTTTAGTCGAGGTGTCAAACAATGGCAAAATATTTAAATTGCGAGCTCTTTTAGATAGTGGCTCACAATCGTCCTTCATTACGGAGGCGGCTCAAGCTAAATTGGCATGCATTAAGAATAAAAACCAATATAAACACATGTCCGGTCTTAATAATGCAACAATAAGCATTGCCGAGCACTGCAACATCAATATTAAATCAACACACAATCAGTTCACTACTTCTGTCAGATGCTATGTCGTTCCCACCATTACTGACAACCTTCCTCAAACAGAAGTACATCTTCCTGAGCTTAATATCCCCGGCCACATCGAGTTAGCTGACCCAACCTTCTTTCACCCATCACAGATTGATCTGCTATTACGAGCAGACATCTTCTGGGACATTATGGGATCATCTCGTGTGCAACTCGGACAAAACAAACCAGTCTTACAGGAAATTCTCTTAGGGTGGATAGTAGCTGGTCACATTGGGGGGAAATATTTAAAGAGTAAAAAAAAATAAAGTACACTGTCACTTCAGTCGAGACATAGAACAACAGCTCGTCAAGTTCTGGGAACTTGAGGAGGTTCCTGTTAGCAAACCTTTCTCAAATAGCGAAGATTATTGTGAAAATCTTTACAAAGAGACCACTCACCGCGAAGCAAACGGTAAATTTTGCGTTCAAATACCTCTTTGCGATTCACCAGATGTTCTAGGCGACTCGTATAATATGGCTGAAAAGCGTCTACACCAAACGGAAAGAAAAATGAAAACTAAACTAGTTTTTAAACAGGAATATACTAAATTCATGCAAGAGTACCAGCGCTTAGGACATATGAGTGAAGTTAGTAAGCCAGAGCGTGGATACTACTTACCTCATCACGCTGTGATAAAGGCTAGTAGCGAAACAACGCGTCTCAGGGTCGTTTTTGACGCGTCAGCTAAAACAACAACAGGTATCTCGTTCAACGATATTCAGCACGTGGGCCCGGTCGTCCAGGATGATTTGTTTTCAATCCTGTTACGATTTCGGCAATATAAATACGTTGTGACAGCTGACGTGGAAAAAATGTATCGACAGATTTTAATACAGCCTGAACAACGACATCTCCAGATGATTTTATGGCGTGAGCATGAGGACGAACCGATTAAGATATTCCAACTCAATACGATCAGTTACGGAACCTCCTCGGCTCCCTTCTTAAGTACGAGATGTCTAGTTCAGCTAGCTGATGAATGTCATGACAATAGGATTGCTAATATCATAAGGAACGATTTTTAGATCGATGACGTAATTACGGGAAGTAATTCGAAGGAGGATCTACGTTATATAATAAATTCTGTAACAGATACTCTTCATTCAGCACATTTGCCATTGCGGAAGCTTCGTACTAATGTGGCTTCAGTCCTCCAGGATAACTCGAACTCCCTGATACCCAAGGATTTAGATTTCAGTGCCCAGTCCAGTGCATTAGGACTTAAATGGGATCCAAGCACAGATACCTTCAATTTCCCTATCGACATAAAATCTTCATCAACAGCCACTAAGAGATCAATTTTGTCAAATTCAGCTCGATTATTTGATCCTCTCGGATTATTAAGTATATGTACCATAGTGCCTAAAATAATCCTTCAAAAACTGTGGATGTCTCAGGCAGATTGGGATGATCCTATTCCTGCAGATTTAGCTCAAAGATGGTTCAACTTCGTATCAGGGCTCAGGTGTTTGGTGAACTTCCAAATACCTAGATTCGTCCTAGACAACGACCCTAACGCTATTGTTGAGATGCATACATTTTGTGATGCCTCATAAGATGCATATGCAGCTTGCGTCTACGTTCGTTCAATCAGTAGCTCAGGCAATATAACTATAAATCTACTGTGTGCTAAAACAAAAGTTTCTCCTATCCGAACTCAAACCATTCCACGTCTTGAATTGTGTGGCGCCTTATTAGCGGCACGTCTGAGCTCAAAGGTACTAAAGGCATTAAGATTAACATTCACAAATATTTATTACTGGACAGACTCGTCTGTTGTGTTTGGGTGGATTCATTCAGCATCACAGAATCTTAAAACTTTCGTGTCCAATCGTGTCTCAGAAATCCAAGAACTAACAGCAACTGGCTCCTGGAGGTACGTTCCAGGTGTCCTAAACCCGGCCGATTTAGCGTCACGTGGTCTAAATCCCACCCCAGTACACGATGCCAGTTTATGGTGGAATGCGTTCGAATGCGAACTTAATCTACTAAATAATAAAAAATGCTTACCTTCGAAATCACGACTTTTATCACTCAGACCATTCGTTGATGAGAAGGGCATTCTCCAAGTTGGTGGTCGTATTCAAAATTCATTCTTTAGTAAAAAACATCCCATCATACTTGAATCAAAGAATCAGTTTACAAAACTATTGTTTGTTCACGAACATAAGAAATTGTTCCACGGAGGTGCACAGCTTCTGCTGACTAACGTCAGACAATTATTTTGGCCCATCGCGGGAAGGAGATTAGCTAGATCTACGGTTAATAATTGTAGAATATGTAGAATATTAAGGGCTAAAACTATAAAACCAATAATGGGAAACTTACCATCAGCTCGCACGAATCCTAGCTTTGCGTTTGAAGTCGTGGGTGTCGACTTCGCTGGCCCCTTTTTGACACGTGACCGAAAGGGACGTGGTTGCAAAATTATAAAAAGCTATTTATGTATATTCGTGTGTTTTACAACGAAAGCACTTCATTTAGAAATTGCATCAGACTTGAGTGCGGAGGCATTTATTATGTGTTTAAATCGCTTCATCTCTCGCAGAGGCAAACCTAGCGAGATCCATTGTGACAATGGACGAAATTTTGTGGGCGCAAATAATGAGTTCAAAAGATTTTTCGAATCATGTAGTGAATCAATCTCGTCATATGCTGCCGGAGAATTCATAACATTTAAGTTCTCGCCCGCTTATTCTCCGCATTTCAACGGACTTAGTGAAGCCGGTGTTAAGGCAACTAAGCATCATCTAATACGTATGGTAGGGAATACGCATTTAACTTTTGAGGAGTTAGCGACTTTATTTTCACAGATTGAGGCAATATTAAACTCCAGGCCCTTAACTCCCCTATCATCCGATCCGACAGACTTACACCCATTGTGTCCAGGGCACTTCCTGATCGGCAAGCCGCTCACTTCACTACCATCTCCCGCACTAATCGATACAAACCCAAGATATCTGACTAGATATGAACTCATCGATCAGATACGTCAGTAATTTTGGGAGAGATGGCGCACTGAATTCCTAAATGAGCTGCAGCAGCGATCAAAGTGGCGCATTAGTCAAGGACAAATTTCCGAAGGCGATATGGTGGTACTCAAGGAGCCCAATTTACCACCACTCAAATGGCACATGGGACGCATCCATCGGCTGTATCCAGGGACCGATGGCGTTGCACGCGTAGCAGATGTCAACACTTCAAAGGGTGTCATCAGGCGTGCAGTTACAAACCTCTGTCCATTGCCCACCGAGCAATGACTAAGAAGATACCTCGAAATCCCACAGTCTTCGAGGGGGGGAAGATGTTTACGCCCAGCCTTGCTGGACGAGAGAGGAGGTGCGACGCGCGGGCGCGGGGGGACAGCGGACGGGGACTTGCGGGCAAAACTACCGCCGTGCATTATTATACTTGACGCGGCTATATGTACAGCTTTATTCTAACGAGGATTTTGTTTTGTCATAATTATATATTTTTTGTTGGAAGAAATTATAAGTATTCATCATAAAGAAGTTTTTTTATTGAAGAGCGCCGAATTACCGAACACTGGCGATAGTTATAACTTTACTATAGTTTCTTAATTAAAATACTCCTAGTAAGCCTAAATTTTTTTACTGGAATATTTTTTGATAATTTGCAACAGTACTTAAATGGAGGATAAGAATCAACAAATTATAAATTTTTGCAGTATCACAAATGATTAAACTGCCGGAAATGTATATACCATAGAGACTACAACTCCTTCTTTTTAAATAATATAAGGCTGTTAAACCATTTCTCAGTCTACATAATGGTATGTGGCTATTGTAACCCAAGGACACCTTTTTGCAGTTATACTTTTTTGGGGCGTTCGGGGAAAATGATGAGAGTGAATTTTTACGATGCGCACACACCGACACCTAAAAACGACACCATGAAGTTGTTACGATGCGCGCGCAAACTGACACCTAAAAGCGACAACTTCAGTGGGTAATTGTCTCTCAAGTTTTTTAAATTTTGTTTCACTAAATAATTATAACTTCCTACGTGCGTACATAAGTACATACACACTTTTTTTATGCTTACGCCTCGCATGGGCAAGGACGAGTTATGTCGGACTTACATCGACGAAAATCTTCGCCACATGTGGGCAGGACCATGAAAACGACACTACACTGACGAACTCCTACATAGAACCTTACTACCTACCATAGTATATTTTTTATAGAATAAGGGTGACAAAAGAGCACTTGGCCACCGGGTGGTAAGTGAATGCTGTGGTACTTAGATATCTATATCTGTCTTCGATTAAGAATCAAAATGCAGATGCGATGCCGCCCCTGCGGACTAAGAGAGAATACCCCGTTTCCAGTAAAAACGGTCTCAGGTTCTCAGTAGCATTAAGTAGTAAGTAGTATTATTTTACGCTGGTATTTTGAAAAGGTGTGCTCCTTCCTCGGTTGATCCGACTAAATTATGTTAAAACCATAATAAGTCTTTAGCGTAGCTCAATCACGTTATAATATCTCTACATCAAGCTAGAATTATTTAAATTTGAACCAACTTTGAACACTAGCAGCAAATTCTTTAATAATTTCCTTTCGTTCATTAATTGCACCATCACATTAAGTTTCTCCAAGCTTGAAATTAAATCGGCCGTGTGATTTACATTTTAATACGGCGAGGGACCTACCTGTGTTAAAACAAATTTATGGAATTGACGGAATAAAAGTAGCCGTTTGGTCACTAATTTTATCTTATTCTGTTTTACAATTAGGTGATTGAATAATTATTATAATGTAAAATTATATAAAATTATAACATTGTTTATGTTATATCATCACGTCTATCACCCAGAGGGGTAGCCAGAGAAACTGACTACTAAGAATAATACAGACAAACTGACTAATCACATTGTTTGCATCAGTTCTCTACATTAAGGTTGTCTGGAAGAGATCACTTTCAGAGTGATAAGACCGCCTGTTGTACATTTTCTACTTTAGATTTAACTGTATTCGTTTTGTTTTGTTTTTTTGATGTATAATAAAGAGTAAATAAATAAATAAATAAAATAAGGATGTTCATACTTTAAACACTAGGAACAAACATAAGCTTGTAATGCCAGTTACTAGACTCCACAGAATCGGTAATTCATTTATGGGGCAATGTATACGCTTTTACAGCAAAATCCCAGAACGTGTTCAAAGTATGTCAATAAACAAGTTTAAAAGTTTTATTAAATAAAAAACTGTACAAAAAGGGTTACTATAATATCAAGGAATACATGAATAAAAATAACCCCTGGGAATAAGGTGATCGCCGCCATGCTGGTTCTATGAAAATTCATTTAAAAATTGTATAAACAAAATTATTGTTAAGTGATATATGTTTAAAAAAAAGTCTCGCTGGGTTTCTTGCTGGTTCTTCCCAGGACAGAGATATTTTCCGAACCAGAGGTAAATAAAAAACGACTTTTAATAAGTATTATGTAATAACTACTTTATTCTACTGCCAAATGGCAGTCCCTAGGACTGTTGTAGGTTAAGTATTTAAGTTTTTTTAATGTGTTATAAGCCAAGTTGTAGTTTTTGGTAAAGTATCTGCCTTGTTCCGCTCCGTTATATCTTGCTTGCCAGGCGGTTAGGTAGTCCTTTTTGATCCTGTGCTTAACATACGAGATGGGCATAGACAATTAATCCGGTCTTTTGTGTAACTTGGCTCCGGCATTAGCCGCTAAGTCAGCTGCCTCAATTCCAATGATGACAACTAGACTTTTGATCCCAGGCAGTTCTATTCTACCTCTATTACATGTATTGTGTGTGTACATAATTTGCTATATTTGTGTAACAATTGAATGTGTGTTGCTCCTGCTGCCGATTGCTTGAATGGGAGATAGGGAGTCCGAGTATATCTAACAGGCATAGAGGGTGCACGACGTGCAGGTAAGGTCAGAACTTCAGAAATCAATTCGTGCTGCAGCGTATCACATTATTATTTAGATGTTAGTCACAAACACGGAGCAAATACAAAGTGTACTTTGTATTTGCTTAAATACAAAGTGTACTTTGTATTTGCTAGTGTACTTTGTATTTGCTCCGTGGTCAAAACCCTTAACCGATAGAGAGAGTAGATAGATTAAATTTGTCACACAGATAGGACATATTCTAATTTAACATGTTGTTACACGATACTTCCCCTGTGTAAACATAAAAGTTAACGCGGAGAAATTATATTGTTGTGAACTTAAAGTGTGGGCGGAGCCTCGAGTAAAATATATAGCATAATAGTATAGCGGAACTTTCGATGTGAAACAATTTTTTTCTTGATTACGTGCGATAATTTTCATCCTTTAGGATAGGTCACGTCTTCGCTATGAATCGCTAGAAGTGACAGAGGAAACCAGGAACAGGCGATGGGTAGAAACATTTTTGTAATAATAACCAAAATAATAAAAAAAAACACTGTTTCCAATCCGCCTTTGGGGCAATAGGGGAAGGTCTGTGTTCAGCAGTGGTCTTCTAAAAATTGTAAAGTATATAACTTAAATTGAAAATTAAAAAAAAACCCAATATAAAAACAGATGATGACCTTGAAACGGCTGAACCGATTTTGATAACACATGTCTAAGAACCACCGCTAGAAAATTAGATTTTAAATAAAAAATCGCACTCAAATCAGTTCACCCGTTTAAGAGCTACTGTGGCACAGACACACAAACAGACAGATAAACCCACATAGCGGTCAACCTTATAACACCTCTCTCTCTCTTTACGTAGCCTTTTTGCTAAGCTTTGTTAAAAGTATTTTTATTATTATATTGTCCTTACCAGGATTTTAAAGTTGTTTCTTTATAACCGTTCTTCTATATATGACAACTATTTATGCTTTTTTCTTCACCCCCTAACCATGGGTATGAAACTCTCTTATCGTAGGCAGATCTAGCCACTAACGATATACTTGGCTGGCGTACTCGCTATTTACCGAACAGGTAATTTTATGTCAGGTATTACACGAGATAATTTATCCTCTCCAACAACAACTGTTTTAAATTATAGAATGAAAATTAAATTCGAGTTAAAGTTACAGCCTATTAACATGCCAAAGCTGGGCTTAGCTCCCTTACTTATTTATAGTAATTTATTAAAAGAATTTTTTTTTAAAGTAAAACGATGCACACTATAATTTTTTAAATAAACTTAATTAAATATAAAATCTATTTACATACAAATTTTGAACCGGAAAGACAAGAAGAGAGCAAGTTAAATAAAAGTTTGTAAGAAGTAAAGTGCAAGTTTCAAAAGCAAATACATATAAACGAGAAATTATACAAAAGAGGACGGTCTCATCGAATCTCATTCAGATCTTAATACACAGAAAAGCATTCGAGTGCAAAAACCGAGAAACCAAGGTAAGTAAGCAATACAAATAAATAGCTTCATGAATAATGCCACCACGATTTCTTTGAGTTTACAGTAACAAGCAGAGGCGGGATAGTAGTTTTGCGTTTAAGCATCACAATGGTTGCATTTTTTTTATTAAATCGACAAAAGAACTCTACCCCACTTAATGGTTATGGATACTTCAACCATAGTACCTACAAACTATTAAAAAAGATGGCTTCATATGCGTTGTTATCTCTCATGATGAACATAATATTTAATAATATAATTTTAATAAATATTTTTTTAAGTATTTAGTGACAACCGAGATCACAGTTGACCTAGTGGTAATTGGTTGCTGTGATTTTTTTTAAAACAAGTTTGACTTTTATTTTCCCATGCTGATATTTATAAACAAATAATTTCCGTGTAAAGGCAGTGTAAGAATAGCCACCACTTACATTATCACGTGGTAGAGCCATGCTGCAGCTATATTAGTAGTATAGTTGTAGCATGAATGGGTTGGCTAGACCGGGGAAATACCACGCTCTCACAGAATACCAGCGTCAAATAGCAGCTTGACACTGCTGTGTTTCGTTTAGTGAGTGAATCGGATACTTTTTTACTGGCAAAGAGGCATTCCATCTTATTTCTCACGGGTGACGACGCATCTGCATTTTGATTCTTTATTGAGGATAAATGTAGATGTCTATGGGTCACAGCAACCACTTACCATCAGGTGGACTGTGTGCTCGTTTGTTACCCTTATTCTATAAAAAGCAAACTACTTCCTTGTGAGTATCGTAAGAGGCGATAGCGGGAAATGGAGGCAGGAGATGGGCAGCACAATTTTTTTGATAAAAGTAAAATAACAATAAAAGACTAAAAAAACTGCGATTGCCAACCCGCTAGCCGTGGCAACAATGGCAATATACCCCCTTGCCAGAGTGACGAAGAAACGACACCAAAACCCCGGTGGCTCCCACTATTGCTGGCTACAGTTTCGACCGTGGTGACGGTGGGACAGTTGGTGCTAAGAATCTCCGGTGGAGGTTCATTTGCCATCCTAAGAAGAGTCCACCTGGCAATATATAATGCACGCACCCTGAGAATGGGCAAAAATAACCTGGAGATGGAAGAAGAGATAGACAGGTAGCTCTGGGACATTATAGAATTATCTGAGGTCTAAAAAAAGAGGGTGGACACGGTAATCCTTGAATCCTGCAATTTGTTCTATCACCGTGAGAGCGACCATCTGTCTCAAGGAGTGAATGAAAAGTTCGTGGTATTTTCATGCGGTCGGAACTAAGCTCTGCAAGACCCATCGCAGAAGAACACAAAAACTCTTCGATCACACTCTTAATCTCATGTCTGTTAGACGGGAAATGAGGCTGCAGTCTTCAGCAGATTTCCCATTATACAGGCAACTGAATAGATAGATCTCCAAATACATACGGCGTGACTTACAACAACTTTAATACTCCTCGTATTGAAGAAGCAATCGAGCGGAACCAGGGCTCCAAAGCTTTTTCCAGAGATCTATATGCCAGAAAGAGCCAACTGTTGAAGCTGAAGGCCGAATATGGCGGCATCGTTTCCCGAACACCTGGTATTTTAAGTGATATTGAGAGGTTCTATGGGCAGATGTATATGTCATCGTTAGAGCCACACGCAAGTGTGAGTAACGATCAAAGAGCAAATCTTATACGACACTATTCCGAAGATATCCCGGACGTCAGTCTGAGCGCGATGAGAATGACTCTCCAGCACCTTAAAAATGGCAAGGCCCCAGGCGAGAATGGAATTACAGCGGAGTTTCTGAGAGTGGGTGGAAAACCGATACTTGAAGATCTTCAGCAGCTTTTTAATTCCGTCCTCCATGGTGGGACTACTCCGAGGGAGTGGAGCAGAACTGCGGTGGTCTTGTTCTTCAAAAAAGGAAACAACGCTCTCTTGAAGAACTACAGACCGACTTCCATTCTGAGCCACGTCTACGTGCTGTTTTCAAGAATCATTACAAATCTTGTCACATGCAGACTCGAGGAGATTTATCTTTCCGAACAAGCTGGTTCCTGAAAAGGCTTTAGTACCATCGACCACTTACATACCCTTCGGTAAACTGTACAAAAGACCGAATAGTACAATCTGGCACTTTGTCCTCCGTATGTGAACAATGAGAAAGCTTTTGATTACGTCGACATTTAGGCGGTGCTGTAGTTCCTTTAGCGGTGCCAAGTGGACTGTCGGTATATCGTAGTGCTGAAGTGTTTGTACAGTAAGGCTACGATGACTGTCAAAGTACAAAATCAGAGTACGAAACCTATTTAACTGCAGAGAGGTGTAAGACAGGGTTACAGTATATCCTCGATACTCTTTGCCGCTGCATTGAAAGACGTTTTCAAGCTACTGGACTGGATAGGATATGGAATTAAAGTTAATGGCCAGTAAATCACCCTCGATGTGCCGCAGATATAAACCTTATGACAATTACTGGAGGACCTAAGCACTATGCTCAATGAAATCAATAATGTCTCAACGGATAGGTCTTAAGATGAACATGAACATAACAAAAGAAATAACCCTTGCCATACCTATGCCGTTAGTTGTTTCCGGTATTTTATTTGGGTTCAGATCCCTTGTCAATAACGTATGCACCCATTTGTCGTGTTTTTATTTTACTAATTTGGTACAAATCAATCAATACTGTATTTTTTTTATTATAGAATAAGGGTGACAAGCGAGCACACAGTTCACCTGTTGGTAAGTGGTTGCTGTGGCCCATAGACATCTACATCTATCCTCGTATGCGAATCAAAATGCAGATGCGTTGTCAGCCGTGAGGACTAAGATGGAATGGCTCCTTTCCAGTAAAAAAGATCTCTGGTTCTCTACACTCACCATACGAAACACAGCAGTATTAAGCCCCTATTTTGCGCTGGTATTCTGTGAGAGCGTGGTCCTTCCCCGGTCGAGCCGGCCCATTCGTGCTACAACTATACAATTAATATAGCTGCAGCATGGTTCTACAACGTGTAAATTGTATGTAAACTAACGTCAAATCAAGACGCTAATTCTTTAGTTGTTTGATTACTATCGACTTCTTATAATTAGTCTTTATTTATATTAGTTTCTAGAGTAGAGTAGAGCCACACTGCAGCTACATTATGGTTGCAGTACGACTCTACCGGGTTAGGACCACGCTCTCATCATCTCGAAACGGCAACATTCGTAATTGAGAATAAATTTAGACGTCTATGGACCATATCATCCACTTACCATCGGGTGGACTGTGTGCTCGTTTGTCACACATATTCAATTTTAAAAAAACATACTGCCTTCGTTAGTCGTATCCTTTGAAATTGTGAGCTATCCCTGCTGCGTAAGAACTACGTCGGAGACCGTGTTCGAAAAGTATTCGAATTTTTGCGGTCTCCATGTTTAACTCAAACAATAATAAATGTAAAAACAATAAAAAGTGAAATAATAGAATGTCATAATTATTTTTAATTTAGAATGTTATAGTTTTTTTTTGTATATAAAATATTTACATTTCTTGGACCTTGCAGGTTTAATTTTAATTCATAGTGGCCACTCCATTAAAATAGTAACTTCATACTCTAACCTCTATTATATAGGAATATTTCATTTTGGGATAAGACAATGAAATTAAGAATAGCGCTCCATTCGAAAAAAAGGGTATAGAATTTTCAAAATGTACTTCAAGAGTATAATTAACACTTTTAAATTTAGCTTACCAAATAAAAGTACAAGAAGTTAAACAAAATGTTTTTTTTTAATAATTTAGAATATTATCCGCTTTTTGTTTCCTGTGATCGCAGGCTATACCGTAGGTGTTTTGCTTTACACACTACGCTCATTTTGGCACATTCGCCGCAGACTTAAATTCTCGTTCGTGTAATGGAAGATAGTTTATTTTGGGACGTAGTACTGACGTAGAAATGGGTAATAATAATTCTCTTTGATGGTTCTTTACTTGTTTTGTTTTCGTAAGCTTATATTTTTCTTTAATGTTTTATAATATATACTTTAATGTTTTATGGCACTGTTAATATATCAAATAATAAACCTAATTAAAATATTTAAAAAAATGTTTAATATTACCCTATTAATGGTTTAAGAAAACTTGTTAATAATTAATAGCTATATCACCTGCATCAACCGCGTAGAACACTTGCGGATTGCCGATATACGAGTGGTCTTGGAGCAAGTAGTTCAATTATTGAAATATCACTTTAAACTCAGTTTTTTTCCTATTATCTTTAAGCTATGCTTGATATCAAATGTCTCAAATAAACATTAAAGATCAATCTATGAAATTTACGTAAATCAGACTTTTTCGCAATAACCCTTGACACACATATTGACTTTAAAAAAAATTAAAATCGAATATGCATCAAAACTTTAAGGGATAGGAGATAAATTGTTAGGACCTTTTGTCTGCGAAATCACAAAACAAAAAGGTTTTGTTTGAAACTTTTTAGATATCCAAAAGTTTATGTATATTTTCAAACACTTTTAATCTGGCCATGATAGCTAGCTACTCTAGCTTGTTGGCTTTCTGATGATTCTCTAATCCTGAATGTTGACTCGACGAAATACATAACTTTCTCCATCAAACGTCATTCCGTTGGTTCATTAAACTAGTGTCCGTTGATTCATTAAAATGCCTAGTAGTAGTGATTGGCAGTTAACTTAGTTTTATATCTAATTTTTTTTGTTAACTAGCAGGCTGCGAAATTTAATTTTTATCTTCAAAGCTCATCTTCATGTAGCTGATTGGCAAACTTTTAGGGCAATCTATTATGTTCTTTGTCAGTCAATACTGAGTTATTGTAAAGCTGCCTGGGGATAAGAGCAGCCAAAACATAATAAAAGTGGAAAGCGCTCAGCTAACTGCTTTTAAAGTAAGTACCTTCCTACCGTATCTTTGTCCAATCACTGATATTTTATATTGTGGAATGTACAGACATTACGCCTGCTCGTTATTAAATCGATTATTCTTCATAAGAACATCGGATAACAACAAGCGTAGAATAGGTGCAGTGTGTCCTCAATCAAGTAAATCTGTCTGTTTTCTGGGTATTACCTATATAATAAACTTAATATAAAACCTTACCAAGCAAACGTGCCAAAAGAAAGTTACTGAGTGGCCCATAGCACTAACATACCATGAAACTTAAAGTCTACTCTCTCCAGTGAAATAGCACACGCACAGTCATACCTAGCTCAGGCATCAGTCTCACGCAAACATGTCAAAGTGCAGACACTTGTTGCAGTAGCTTGCTATAAGATAGACTATTAATTTCTTTATTATTAAAATATTTAAAAAAAAATCAATATTAGAAATGCTATTAACATTGCTAATGTTCCTTTTAACCACTCTTGGTTAGCTTAAAATGCTTGTGTTAGGAGTGATTCACGACAGTACCACCCGGACCCACGACCTTTTGTGTTTGCGTTCCGCACACTGCCATTGGGCTGTCGTCGCTTCAAAAAATATTATTAAAAAGTTTTAACGAATAAAATGCTTTATTATTTATCGACAACTTGCACTATGTAGTATATAATGCTTGAAAATTCTCAATATAATTTCAAAATTTGTCACATGAAAGGAATAAAAGGAATACCATCTTCAAAAAATGTTATTTGCGTAGGATTCATATAAGGGGATACCTTCATAGAACTTATCAACAACGTATTCACGTTCCCTTTTCGAAATGCTCTACAAATAACTTTATGTTATCTCTTTGAAAACGAAATATGCATGCAATGTTACTTCTTCATTTTTATTTATGAAAAATTTGAGGGGATCATAAGTTATTTACTTAAGTATTTCATAACTATGTCTTCGTCTTGTAGATTTTTACGTCTTTGGAATAGCTTTCATTTCAGTACTTATTAGATACGAAATAATTATAATGCCTAAAATAATTTGTTAAAAATGAGCATTAAATTTCTTTTTTCTTTTGGGAAATTGCGGCATATCTTCTCGTAAGGTATACCTCAAAACTTAAAAACTAGACTGTAAAACCAGTGCGTGTTGCCAGTGACGACATATGGAACTGAACCGTGGTTCTTCACTACTGGCCGTGAGAAAAATAAAGGTCGCTCAGTGAGCTATGGATAGGGCTATACTCGGTGTTTCTCTGCGTGCTAAACTTAGAAATGAGGTTATCCGCGGTAGAACCAGAGTTACCGACATAGGCCAAAGGATTAGTAAGCTGAAGTGGCAATGGGCCGGTCATATAGCTCGAAGAACCGAAAACCGATGGGAAAAAAAGGTTCTCTAGTGGCAGCCTCGTACTGGGGGGACGAAGTGTACGGGCGTCCCTCTTCTAGATGGAGTGACGACTTGGTAAGACATGCAGGAAGTCGATGGATGCAAGCGGCTCAGGACCGTGCTTTGTGGTATTACTTGGGGGAGGCCTATGTCCAGCAGTGGACTTGTGAGAGGCTGTTATGATGATGATGATGAGCATTAAATTCAGAGTCATATAAAAAATATAAACAGAAACAGAAACAGAAACAGAAACAGAAACTTTTTTATTCAATATAGATTATAAATAATACTTATTGAAAGTCACTCTTTTGTATAATTACCACTGGTTCGAAAAAAACCTCTGTCCTGGGAAGAACCAGCAAGAAACCCAGCGGGACTTTTTTTTTAAATAACAGCTTACAATCATGTATGTTACACAAATTAACAACACAACAAATTAGAAATAGCTTGGGAGCGATCACCTCACTTCCAGGGGTTATTATCATCTATAAATTCTTTAATATTATAATAACCCTTTTTATACAAACTTAGTTTAATAAAGTTTTTGAACTTTGAGCAGGTCAAATTTTGTATATTTTCTGGAATTTTGTTGTAAAAGCGTATACATCGCCCCAAGAATGAATTACTGACTCGATGGAGTCGAGTAACTGGTACTACTAGTTTGTGTCTGTTCCTAGTATTTACAGAATGAATATCACTTATTTTTGTAAAACTACTTTTATTTTTGTGTACGTACATTACATTTTCATAAATGTATTGAGAGGCCAAAGTTAATATGTATATTAATTTCCTTAAATTTTTGTCGCAGCGACTCTTTAGGCTTTAAATCATAAATTGCTCTTATGGCCCTCTTCTGCAAAACAAATATAATTTCAGTGTCAGCTGCGTGTCCCCATAGCAAAATACCATACGACATTATGCTATGGAAATAGCTAAAGTAAACTAGTCTAGCTGTTTCAACACTAGTTAGACTTCTAATCTTTTTTACAGCATATGCTGCAGAACTAAGTCTGCTTGCTAGCTTTGATATATGGGGGCTCCATTGAAGCTTCGCGTCTAGTGTGATTCCAAGAAAAATGGTGGTATCTACAAGACTCAGTTTCTCCCCATTTAAAATTACATTAGTATTTAATTGTTTGACATTTGGAGTCATAAATTTCATACATTTCCTTTTAGTGCCATTTAAATGCAAATTATTGACATTGAACCAATTCACTAATTTAGATATAGCATTATTTACTTCGTCATATTTTAGCAAATGTCGACTTAATTTGAAAATTAAAGAAGTGTCATCTGCAAATAATTCTATATCATGGTTATCTCCTACTATGTAAGGTAAGTCATTAATATATACAAGAAACAGAAAGGGGCCGAGAATTGAGCCTTGAGGCACGCCCATCTGTACTATCGACCCGGAAGAACTCGTACTGTTGATGACAACTTTTTGCGTTCTCTTACTTAAATATGAAATAATTAATTTTAGAGCATCACTTCTTACACCGTAGTGTTGAAGTTTCCTGATTAAAGTTTCATGGTGAACACAATCGAAGGCTTTGGATAGGTCACAAAATATACCCAAAGCATCCTGTGAATTCTCCCATGCATTAAATATATATTTAATCAGCTCAACACCGGCATCAGTTGTCGAGCGACCCCTTGTAAAACCAAATTGATTTTTATGAAGTAAATTATTTATATTAAAGAAATTTAACATTTGATCAAGAATAATTTTTTCAAAAATCTTACTAAGTGTTGGTAGTACAGAAATAGGTCTTAAATTGGCGGGGTCTAATGTACTACCAGATTTAAATAAAGGTATTACTTTACTATACTTCATTAAATCAGGAAACACACCAGATTCGATACTAGTATTAAAAATAGTAGCTAAATGAGGCGCGATTGTATCTATTATAGACGCAATAACTTTAACGGAAATCCCCCACAGATCCGCAGTTTTCTTAACATCAATAGTTTTAAAATATTTTACAATATCTTTTGATGATACTTTATGAAATGTAAAATTCTTTGTACACGCATTTACATTTTGTTTAAGTAATGATTCGGCGACCGCAGGAGAAGAATATAATATATTATTATTAGAATTAATATATATATTATATAAAAATATAATGTTCGTCTTCATCAATATAATTATTAGAGCCCTACACAAGTCCATTGTTGAACATAGGCCTCTCCAAGACATGCCACAAAGCACGGTTCTGAGCATCCATCAACTTCTTGCATCTTTTGCCAGGTGGCTACTGCATCTAGTGGGGGGCTGCCCGCCGTTACTGGTACTTGACTGCTACTTGAGATATAATATTCATAACATTCTAAATATGTACTTATTGAGTGATAAAAAATAAAATTTCATTAAAGAACTAGCTCGTTGTTCTGCCCTTTCCGGTTGGTGCCACGATGAGTTCCTTTAGAATTTACACTGTACTTTTCACACAGTAAATATAAAATTTAATAGTTACTAAATTGACCACAGCGCCTCCTAAAGTCAAAGTAAAGTTGCAGCCTATTTACGTCCCACTGCTGGGCACAGGCCTCCTCTCCTTTCTGAGAGGGTTTTAGGGCAAGGAAATGTCCGCCGCACTGCCCCAATGCGTGTTGGCGGACTTCACATGTCTTCGAAATATTTGTTTTTTTTTTTCTTATTTCTCAGACATGCAAGTTTCCTCAAGATGTTTTCCTTCATCGCCGAGCACATGGT
>JAVANC010000028.1:36495126-36523052 GCA_033319125.1 Parnassius glacialis | reverse complement strand
ATGCCAAAGTTAATATATTTATTTCTTTAAATTTATCTCTAAGAGACTCCCTCGATTTTAGATTATAAATAGCTCTAATGGCCCTCTTCTGTAAAACAAAAATAGTTTCTGAATCAGCCGCATTTCCCCATAGCAAAATCCTATAAGTCATTATGCCATGGAAATAACTGAAATAAACTAATCTAGCTGTCTCGACACTAGTGAGATCTCTAATCTTTTTTACAGCATAGGCTTTAGAACTTAGTCTACTTGCTAATTTGGATATATGGGGGCCCCACTGAAGCTTTGCGTCGAGAGTGATGCCAAGAAAAACAGTGCATACAACAGGGCTCAATTCCCCCATTAAAGAACACATTGGTATTCAGATTTTTAACATTCGTTGTTGTAAATTTAATACAATTAGTTTTATTTCCGTTCAAATGCAGATTATTAACGTTAAACCAATGCACTAATTTTGATATAGCATTATTCACTTCGTCACATTTAAATGATTGACGTTTAAGTTTAAAAATCAAGGAAGTATCATCAGCAAATAATACTACTCGTATATCATGACTATCCCCTACAAGGTGAGGTAAGTCATTAATATACACCAGAAACAGGAATGGGCCGAGAATCGAGCTTTGAGGGACACCCACTAGTACAGGTGATCCGGAAGAACTTTTACCATTGATAATAACAATAAATAAAGGTCTTAGGTCCAGTTTCAATTAAATGAGTTTTGAAGTATATTATAAACTGAAATGGTAAGTATTTTTTTATAGGATACGTGACAAACGAGCACAAAGCCCACCTGATGGTAAGTGGTTGCTGTAACTCATAGACATCTACATCTATCCTCAATAAAGAATAAAACTGCAGATGCGTTGTCACCCGTGAGGACTAAGATGGAATGCCTCTTTTCCAGTAAAAAGGGTCTCCGGTTCTCTACACTCACCATACGAAACACAGCAGTGTTAAGCTGCTATTTTACGCTGGTATTCTGTGAGAGCGTGGTCCTTCCCCGGCCGAGCCGACCCATTCGTGTCACAACTATACTTCTAATGTAGCTGCAGCATGGCTCTACCATGTATAAGTGACATACAACATTAAAATATATAAAATATAATATACTTTAGTAGAACATCTTTTCTGCCCAAGGGGCCGTCTCGGTAGGTAGACCATCCTCTATCTATTTCTGCCGCCAGCAGCCTTTTGCTTTGCTTCGTTCTGTCCGAAGGATATATAATATGCCAGAATAATTAAACGCTGTAAGATAGTCCCCCTTCGTCTTCAGAAGTGAGAACGTATATGTGACCATCTTTGTTCAAGGTTGGTTGCGGGTGTGCATCGACTGCAAAAGTCTATTACTATCCGGTGGACTATGAGTTCATTTGTCACTTTATATTTATTAAAAAAAAATATAACATAGTCAGAAGATATACTGCCAGGATTATTCATGCTTTACGAGCTCCAGTTAATTGTACACCCCAAAAGCTTTTTAGTAAACAACAAGGTAAACAGCGTTTTGAAATTGGCCAATTGGAATTGGGAATGCGGAAGCAGATGCATAAAATGGAAATCAATTATTGATAAAGCCTCTAGGATCAGACACATCCCAGCAGGTTAATTGCTTTGTCCGATGGTATTTATGAGGTGCGCTAGATACAGAAAGATATTTAATAATACAAGTTTTGAAATTGATACAAATTTTTGTTTTTTTTTTATAATTTCAGAGAATTTTTAATTTTTGTGCGTGGTAAAGCCACAATCCAGCTATATTATGGTTGTAGCACGAATAGGTCAGCTCGACCGGGGAAGGAATACAATATTATAGAATACCAACGCTATATAACAGCTTAATGCTGCTGTGTTTCGTATGGTGAGTACAGAGAACCGGTGACCTTTTTCACGGGGAACGATGCATCTCATTTTAGTTCTCAGAGGTGACAACGCATCTGTGTTATGATTCTTAATCAATGAAAGATATTGATGTCAACAGATAATATCATTCACTTACCATCAGGTGTGCTGTATGCTCATTTGAAACTCTTATTCTATATAGGTATTTAAAAAAGTTATAGTGCTATAAGTTTACGAGCGAACACGAGGGCGCTTACCACTCTTAATTAACGTTTTAACGGCTTCTTTAAGGCAAGTGAAAGGCTTTGGTTAAACCTAGTCTGCAGATAGCCTACTATGAAATTCTGAATCGAGGATACATGTAGATGTCTATGGGCCATAGCAACCACTTACCATCAGATGGACTGTGTACTCATTTATCACTCATAATTATATATCTAATCTAATATATAAAACATAATGTTGGTTTGTTGGTATTTTATGCGCTGCCACACCGTTCATCAGATTACGGTTAAACTTTGTCAACTTATTACTTGCGCGAATGTTGCATGCATAGTATGCATAGTACATTTAACTTACAGTAGGTGTAGCGAGTCGTACGGACAAATTTATTTGAAAGTTATATATTATCCGACTGCAATTAATGTTTTATTATTACTAAACTAAGTAATATAACTCTTTCAAATCTAAAAAGATATTTCCACAATATTCCGTCTGGATGGAATATTTGTCAGGCGTTTTGAGATCGAACATAGCGGGAACATAGATGGCCTGCAGGTTCAACCGTATTTTTTATAGAATAAGGGTGACATACGGGCACAGCCCATCTGATGGTAAGTGTATGCTATGACCCATTGATATCTACATCTATTCACAATTATGAATCATAATACAGATGCGTTGCCATCCATGAGGACTAAGATAAAATACCTCGTTACCAGTTATAAGGGTCTCCGGTTCTTTACACTCACTATACGAAACAGTAAGTATGGAGCTTCTATTTTATGCTGGTATTCTGTGAGAGCATGGTCCTTCCCTGGTCGAGCCGACCCATTAGTGCTACGACCATTGTATAGCTGTACCATAACTCTATCACGTAAAAATATGAATATGAAATGTATGATCTGCTGCTGGTCGTATGGTCAGCTACCATCTCTGCAAGTTATTGTTCGGAGATTGAACGTGAGAATATTCGTAATGAGGTAGTTCGAGTCCTTAATTCGTAATAAATAAAAAAGTCAGCAGAGTTCGTTTGCCCCCCTCTGCTCCTTTGCCTCCTTTTCATACATAACGACATAACCCTACGGTTAAACAAGCTAAAGTGGCAATAGGCCAGCTATATTGCTCGTACAAGGGATAACCGATGGGGAAGAAATATTACTGATACTGTTAAGGAAAGTGTAGGGTAGGCATCCACTAGATGAAGTGACGACTCGATGCGACAATACTCATAGTAGGTATGATTGATCTCATTAAAGTCTGATTTTGAATTGAAAAGTTGTAATTGTTATTCATCTTTTTCTACGTCCCTTTTTTGTCTTGATTGATCCTTGCAAGCCTCATAACGCGAAGCGTTATCAGGTAGTGTTATACTCTCAAAACATCAAGGTCAAGCAATTTTGTGTAAACATTATTAATTTTTTCTCTGTAGATGACACTACCAATAATAGAGCGCTAAATTTAAAACACGTAAATAATATATTTTATAAGTCAGGTTTACATTTATTTCTTTCATAAAAATTAAATGACACTCTCATGAGACGTGCACTTTTGGATTTTCCAAACTATTTAATTTTAGTCCCGATATAAACAAAACAACTACTTGTAAGCCTCACTGAATTAGACTTATTTATAAACACTTCCCCGACGGGAGCTAAGAATGAAACTCAATTTTGTTCGAATTGGAAATAGGACTCGTAGCTTAAGCGAATGCTGGAAAAACAAAAAAGTATTTTATGTGTACGATAAGACTACATAAGTACATTTAGGGCATTATTTTAACTATTTTATTTAAAGCTACATCTATAGTAGACTTTAGAACCTCAGCAAAGTAAAGGCTTAGACGACGTTGTTTTTTAGATTACAAAAATAACTTTATATATCAACATAGAAAAAAAGAGGATAACAATTTATCGGAATATTTTTAATGTATTCAAAGGGATAACTTTTTATCATGCTGTCCGATCTCAATGATTCTTTTTTGTTAAAAAAGGTGATTACTTCAAGATTTAATGTTAGGATGTATGAAAAATCATTAAAATCAATCGTAATCATTAAATCTCTTCACTGTATCAAGTCCACTGTTAAACATAGACCTTACCAAGGAATGCCACAAAGAACGGTCCTGAGCCACCTACTTCCATCGAATTTCTGCAAGTCTTAGCAGGTTGTTACTTCATCTAGCGGGGGGTCGCCCTACACTTCGCCTACCGGTACGATTCTGCCACTCGAGAACCTTTTTCCCCATCGGTTGTCGGTTCTTCAAGCTATATGGCCGGCCCATTGCCACTTCAGCTTACTAAACCGTTGGGCTATTTCAGTCACTCTGGTTCTACTGCGTATATCCTCATTTCTAAGTTTATCACGCAGATAAACCCCGAGCATAGCCCTCTCTACAGCTCGCTGAGCGATCTTGAGTTTCCTCATACGGCTACCAGTAAAGGACCATGTCTCAGATCCATAAGTCATTACTGGCAACATGCACTGGTCGAGCAATCTCGTTTTCAAGTTTTGAGGTAAGAATCTCCTGTAAAAACGACTCGAACTGGCAACATTTAATATCAATCAATTTGCAAAAAATCTGCACGATACATGGACTAAAAATTAATTATTTCTAACTTGAATCGATTTCGATGATTCTATACGTTTTTGTTCTTTGAAGGCGGTTTTTACTGTTTTCAAATTTAATAATCATATTTTATAAGAGGTGAAATTTGTATGTAATACGTAAATAACACAAAGGCGTTATTGTTCTTCTACTTCTTTACCAGCACATAAAAGTCCACTGTTGCACATGCATCTCTTATGTTTTCGGAAATATTTTCTGTCACCGCTCAGTTTCGAGACCTTAGACGACGCTTTACGTTTGAAGCCTGGATATTAAATTTTTACTTATTGGAATTCAAGAGATTTACTATATGGGTAAAAGGCATTCTGCCATATAACGGGAGCCGTATTATCTTTCTAACATATTCTATGGTCACCGCTAATATAACAGTTCTACGTGTTAGAGCTACGCTACAGTTATATTATGGCTGTACCACGAACGGGTCAGTTCAACCGGGAGTTGAACACGCTTGCATAGAATTCCAGTATTTCAGAAACGAGGTTTTACATCTTAATCCTACGGGGTAACGATGCATCTAGACTTATATTCTAATTCGAGAATAGATGTAGAGTTTATGAGCCACAGCATCCACTTAACATCAGGTGGACTGTGTACTCGTTTGTCACCCTTAACCTGTATTAAAATCGGGATGAAATGGTGTTATGGATTTACTTACGCCATCACCAAGTGAAATAATTTTTAGTAATCGTTGACTTAAATCCACGTTTATATCACGCTCATGGGGAACATAACAAGGCGATTATTGTACGGTATGTTTTACATAAGTTTTCAAAATACTTGTTTTCATAAACTAAAATGACGAACAAACCACCAGTACACCAGATAGTACACAGTCAGGTCATAAAAATCTCTTCTCCTACTGTCGCCGAATCATTGCTTAAACAAAATGTAAAGGCTTGTTCAAATACTTTTAAATTCCATAGAGTACTGCCAAAAGATATCGTTAAATATTTTAAAACTATTGATGTTAAGAAAACGGCAGATTTATGGGGGATTTCCGTTAAAGTTATTTTATCTATAATAGATATAATAGCACCTTATCTAGCCACTATATTTAATACAAGCGTCGAATCTGGTGTGTTTCCTGATTTAATGAAACTTAGTAAAGTCATACCTTTATATAAATCTGGTAGTACATTAGACCCCGCCAATTTTAGACCAATTTCTGTACTACCAACATTTAGTAAAATTTTTGAAAAAATAATTTTAGATCAAATGTTAAGTTTCTTTAATATTAATAAATTGCTACAAAGAAATCAATTCGGTTTTACAAGGGGTCGCTCAACAACTGACGCTGGAGTTGAGCTTATTAAACATATTTTTTGTGCATGGGAGAATTCAGAGGATGCTTTGGGTATATTTTGTGACCTTTCCAAGGCCTTCGACTGCGTTCACCATGAGACATTAATCAGGAAGCTACAGTACTATGGTGTCAAGAACACAGCGCTTAAACTTATAATTTCATATTTAAGTAATAGAATGCAGAAAGTTATTATTAATGGTAAAAGTTCTTCCGGCTCACCTGCACTAATGGGTGTCCCTCAGGGCTCAATTCTCGGCCCATTCCTGTTTCTAGTGTATATTAATGACTTACCTTCTATTGTAGAGGATAATCATGATATAGTATTATTTGCTGATGATACTTCTTTGATTCTTAAACTTAAACGTAAATCATTTAAATGTGACGAAGTGAATATCATAGTGCTATATCAAAATTAGTGCATTGGTTTAACGTTAATAATTTACATTTAAACGGAAATAAAACTAAATGTATTAAATTTACAACAACGAATGTTAGAAATCTGAGTACCAATGTGTTTTTAAATGGGGAAGAACTGAGCCCTGTTGAATCCACTGTTTTTCTTGGCATCACTCTCGACGCAAAGCTTCAGTGGGGCCCCCATTTATCCAAACTAGCAAGCAGACTAAGTTCTGCAGCCTATGCTGTAAAAAAGATTAGAGGTCTCACTAGTGTCGAGACAGCTAGATTAGTTTATTTCAGTTATTTCCATAGCATAATGTCTTATGGAATTTTGCTATGGGGACATGCGGCTGATTCAGAAACTATTTTTGTTTTACAGAAGAGGGCCATTAGAGCTATTTACAACCTAAAACTGAGAGAGTCTCTTAGAGATAAATTTAAAGAAACAAATATATTAACTTTGGCCTCTCAGTATATTTACGAAAATTTAATGTATGTTCACAAAAACAAAGGTAGTTTTAGTAAAAAAAGTGATGTGCATTCTGTAAACACTAGGAACAAACACAAGCTAGTGATACCCGTTTCTCGACTCCACAGAGTCAGTAATTCATTCTTGGGGCAATGTATACGCTATTACAACAAGGTCCCGGAAAGTGTACAGGCTCTCTCCATTAGCAAGTTTAAATGTTTTGTTAAGTTGAAACTGTATAAAAAGGGTTATTATAGTATAAATGAATACATGGTTGATAATAACCCCTGGGAATGAGGTGATCGCTTCCAAGCTGTTTCTAAAATAAATTTTGTACTTATATAGTTAGTACAACTATTATTGTAAAATTTGCTTTAAAAAAAAAGTCCCGCTGGGTTTCTTGCTGGTTCTTCCCAGGACAGAGGTTTTTTTTTCGAACCATTGGTAAAGTAAAAAATGACTTTCAATAAGTATTACACATGTGATCTATATTGAATAAAAAATTATTCTATTCTATTCTATTCTATTCTAAGTATTGTCACACAGTAAAAAAAAATCTTTTAGAATGCTGGTCACACGAATTGTTCATGAAAATAAAACTGTATACATTTTAGAATTTTACTCATTTTTAAATATGGAGTGGACGCTTAAAGAAGACCGTGTTGCAGTTATTGCGTTGCATCGTTGCGGTTACGCGCCAATTCAAATTTTTGACATACTGAAAAATTTGAATATAAGCAAAAGATTCGTTTATCGTATCATCAAACGATACAATGAAGACTCTAGTGTAGATGACAGGTCAAGAAGTGGTCGCTCTCGGTCTGTTAGGACTCCAGCAGTGATAAAAGCTGTGAAGGCGCCAATTCAAAGAAATCCCAAACGTAAGCAGAAACTGTTGGCCCTTCAGATGGGGTTAAGCAGAACCACGGTGAAAAGGGTATGAAATGAAGACTTAGGGCTTCGGGTATATCGAAGAAAAACAGGACATCGTTTGAATGCTCGTCTAATGGACCTGAGACTGAAGAGATGCCGCGCTTTGTTGAAGCGGTACGCGGGAAAAAATATCGGGAAATTCTTTTTTCGGATGAAAAAATTTTTACCGTAGAAGAGAGCTACAACAAACAAAATGATAAGGCGTACGCAGTAGTACACAGAGAGTACACAGTAGTGAAGAAGCGAGCAACCGTATTTCGCGTGTCCAACGAGGTCATTTTCCATCCTCGCTCATGGTATGGTTGGGAGTTTCTTATTGGGGCTTAACAGAGGTACATTTTTGTGAGAAAGGTGTAAAAACGAATGCAGTTGTGTATCAAAATACAGTCCTGACGAACGTTGTGGAATCTGTTTCTCATACCATGTTCAATAACAGGCACTGGGTATTCCAACAAGATTCGGCGCCAGCTCATAGAGCGAAGAGCACACAAGACTGGCTGGCGGCGCGTGAAATCGACTTCATCCGGCACGATGTCTGGCCCTCCTCTAGTCCAGATTTGAATCCGTTAGGTTACAAGATATGGCAACCCTTGGAGGAAAAGGCGTGCTCAAAGCCTCATCCCAATTCGGAGTCACTCAAGACATCCTTGATTAAGGCAGCGGCCGATATTGACATGGACCTCGTTCGTGCTGCGATAGACGACTGGCCGCGCAGATTGAAGGCCTGTATTCAAAATCACGGAGGTAATTTTGAATAAACTTTAGTGTCATAAGAATCTATGTTTTGTTAAGTTCATTTTGGTATATAAATGGTTACATAATGAATAAACTTGTTTCAATTATTTTATATTAAACATGTGACAGAATTTATGAGCTGACTAGGTCTTGGCTACTGCAGTCCATGGACACCTGCAACCAACTTCAAACATAGAAGGCTATATATTCGTTGTCACCCTGATGGCCAAGATGGAATGCTTTAAGGCCTGTAATTAGACTAGCTCTATATAATTATATTGGGTTTTATACGCTTCTGCTGGCAACACAGCAGTGCACGTACTTTGTCTTGGCGACAGAAATGGCTAAGAGGGCGGTGTCTACTCAGACGGACTACTAAACTAAAAAGAAGTCCTACCACCTTACCATTTATAGTTAACACCTGTACACACAGAAACACAAAGTAAACACCTGGCTGCCGAGCTTCGGTATGCCAAGTAAGTTTTGGAAGACAGCAAACTTCAGGTGGTGAGTGCAGAGAGCTAGAGACATTTTTGCAGGAAATGAGGCATCACAGCTTATTCCTCAAGGGTGAAAACGCATCTGCATTTTTGTTTCTTAATCAAGGATACATGTAGCTGTCTATGAGCACTGAGGTAGATTACTTATATATGCTTGTTTGACAGCTTTATTCTATAAAAAATATATTTGCATGAATTGTTTTCCTTATTCTAATTTAAGTTAAATAATACCCATACAATAACCAGACAAGGCTTAAACTTTGATTGTTATTTTAGGCAGTCTTTATATCCCTACAATTTTACTTTTAAAACAATTTAAAAACATCCAATGAAACATAAACTATCATTTATATTTATATTACTTGCTTATCAAAATGAAAGTATGAGAAAAACTATTCACTTTTGACTTTATTGGACTTTATTCAAGTTTTTATTTAAATCTCTCCATCCTTACTTTTTTTCTATAACTGGATCTTAAGCATGATTTGAATCAATGAGATTTTATAGTAATCCAACTACTTTACATATACGTCGATTTTGTAAGTACAAGCATACGTTATAAAAATAGGAAGCATTATGACTGATATTTCAGAAAGTATATAAAAATATATTGCGTATAAATAAAATGGCTTTGATTTTTTTTTAGTTTCATTATAGCCAATTAATCACGACGACTACAAGTGTCCGAAATAACTTATGGCTTTCGACAGATAACTGTATAACCAATTATATATGCCCGGCGTAAAATACCTAAATTTGGGGACAGGGAACAGCGAAATAGAGACGTCTGGTACAGTGTCGTCAATCCGCCTGTCAAGCTTGACTATTGAGGCAAACCCTACCTACAAGGGAAGGCGCCTATGTAAAGAAAATTATGAAAAATAAATCACAGATCATCAGAGAAAAGTTATAATTTAACCCTTCTATTTACAGGTCAATACATCATCAGTGTTATGCGAAGTAAGAGAATCAATTTTATTCACTAAGTTACCCACGTGACGGAAAATAATAATAATTATTAAATTATTATTATCATTTTATTACCATTTTAATTTAACAAATGTATACAAAAACACAAGATCCCAAGATAGGTGAATGTAATAAGAGTTGGTAAATGTAATAAGTAGAAGACCTACGGATTCAGGTACTGTTGGCTCTGCTTCTAAAATATTTCCGACTTGAATGGGCTCTCTAAAATACTCTTACAATAAAGTGTCAGAAAAATATAACAATCGCATTATTTCATAAAATATCGAAAAAGAAAAAGAAAGAAAAATAGTATAACTCAATTTGTAACAAAATACAGTGCTTTTCCGCCTTTGTTGAGGCTTGATACAACTTTGCTTGTTAAGACTGGAATAATCTGATCCCTTTCTTTGATAAGAAATGTTTTGCCTTTTCTTACCATAAACTACGAGTATATATCTACTTCCTTCACATATTTTCTTCTAAGTTGGCGACACTTCAACTGTCCCAGTGGGACAGTTGCTTACACTTTTAAACTACACACATTACACTTCGCAAAGCCACACTTGCATGGAGCCTATTGCTCAAATATATAGGCTGGTGCTGTAAAATATCACCTAGTAGGGTAGACTTAATGAAAAGGCATGCTAATAGGGTTATTGTAGACACCAACATTATTATTACCAATCTTACCTGTCTCGAACACAGAAGTAAAGTAGCCCGCCTCTCGGTGCTTTGCAGGATACATTTTGAAGAGTCTGCGCAGGAATTACATGACTTAATTCCTCCTTCTCCGTTCCATCATCGGACGACCAGGCACTCGGCTGGTCACAAATCAATAATTGTCGATATCACGCATTTGACGCAATTGAGAGAAGCCGGGAGGTGCTCTTCAAACTAAGTAAGACACATCATTTTATTTCATAATGCGGAAATAGGCAATGTCATTTTTACCAACTTTAAGTACAAATGAAACAAATTAATTTTGTTCAGTGTGTATTATTCGCGTAAGTATAAGAAAACATCTATCTCTCCATCCAATTATAGTGCAGGTTTCTTGAAGGCAAGAGTAAATAGGCTGTTGTAAATCTGTTTATGTGGTAGAAACATACGCACGATATATTATGTTTGTAGTATGAATGGGTCAGCTCGACCAAGGAAGGACTACGCTCTCATAGAATACCAGCGTAAAATAAAAGCTCAATGCTGCTGTGTTTTGTATTTTGAGTGTAGAGAACCGGAGACGCTTTTGAATGGTAACGAGGCACTTTTTTTTATAGAAGAGGGGCAAACGAGCATGCGGCTCATCTGATGGTAAAAGACTACCGCCGCCCATGAACAACCGCAACACCAGGGGAATTGCAGATGCGTTGCCGGCTTTTTAAAAAGGAGTAGGCTCTTTCCTTGAAGGTACCTAAGTCGTATCGGTTCGGAAAAATCGCTGGTGGTATACTATTCCACAAGGAAATTGTGCGAAGAAGAAAACATCTTCTAAATCGCACAGTGAAGTAAGACCGCCAATCATCCAGATGGTGTGGATGGTATAGGGAGTTCTGCCGCGATGTGCGTTCGTGAAATTTGGCGGCTGGGATTAATCCGAACAATTCCTCAGAACACTCCCCGTGGTAAATGCGAAAGAAAATGCAAAGAGATGCAACATCTCTTCGCAGCGCCAATGAGTCGAGCCGATCGGAAAGGACTCGGTCGTCGACGATTCGAGCTGCTCTGCGTTGGATGCGGTCAAGTGGAAGGAGCTAGCACTGGCGAGCCCCAGCCTAGAGATGGGAACAGTATGCCATGTGAGGCCGAACCTGCGCCTTGTAAAGTTGCATGCGTTGTGCCGGCATGAAATACTGTCCCGCTTTGCTGAGCACGCCAAGCTTTTTAGAGGCTAATTTGGCCTTCTCTTCCAAGTGACCACGCAACTGCACGTCACTCGATATGTTGACGCCGAGGATTCCGATACTATCTAAGGCAACAAGGGGAGTGCCTTGAATTCGAGGAATACGACAAAGGGATACATTTTAGCGGTAAACGCGCAAACTTGTGTCTTCTGAGGATTAAACTGGACTAGATTTAGTCGCCCCCAATCCGAGACTTTGTTCAGCAAAGACTCGACTTTAGACACAAGTTTGTTCCGGTACTCAGCGACGTTTTCCCGAGAAATATTGGCACGGCCGGTTTAAAGAGCATCACCAGTGCTGTCATCCGCATAGCAATGAATGCTACCGGTTTGCAACATATTATTGTAATGCAGAAGAAATAGCGTTGGTGATAGCACGCAGACTTGTGGAACACCAGCGTTAATAGGCTTGTAGTTGGAGCATGCTCCGTCTACAACGAGCTTGATGCTCCGATCTGCAAGAAAGCTGGTGATCCAATTGCACAATTTCTCGGGAAGCCCATAGGAAGGGAGCTTCGAAAGAAGCGCTTTGTGCCGAAATTGATCGAAGGCCTTCGCAATGTCCAAACTAACGGCCAATGCCTCCCCCTTGGACTCTACTGCCTCCGCCAATCTATGAGTTAAGTAGACTAGAAGATCACCAGCTGATCGACACCGACGAAAACCGTTTGGTGGTCACTAATAAGCTGGTGATCCTCAAGGTACCGCATGTCGTGGCAGTTTATAACGGATTCCATTATTTTAGAGAACAAGGGGGTGATGGCGATAAGCCTGTATATGGACGGATCTGAGCGGTCACCTTTTTTAGGGATTGGGTGGACAAAAGCTGTCTTACATGATTTCGGGACTACGCCTAGGGAGTAGGAGTACCAGAAAAGATGCTTTAGAACCGGTGCCAACTCCGGAGCACACGTTCTCAGCACAACTGGGGTATCCCGTCAGGCACACTCGACTTGTTATCCAGGGAGAGGAGTGCTCTGCGCACCGAGCGCTGTGAGAACAGCACATCCAGTATGGAGCACTCACACTGCGCCATGGTCGGCGGTGTGTTCCCCCCGTCATCAACAGTCGAGTTGGACGCAAAAAGGGAGCCTAAAAGGTCGGCATTCTCTTTTGCGGCTTGGGCCAGTGAGTCGTCCTCCCTGTGCAGAGATGGTAGTGATGGCTTACAGAAATTCCCTTGGACAGTCTTGGCGAGAGATCAGAATTCCCGAATTTCCCGAAGCCTTGTTGAATTTGCCTTGGCAATAACTCTTTTGAAGGATCTGGAGGCGAAGTTATACTTATTTTTAAGTATGCTGGTGTTAACATACCAAGTCGCCGAAGCCGCAGCCCAGGCTTGATAACACTCCTGCTTACTGCGTAATGCAGTCTTATAGGAGCGACCAAACCTAGGCTGAGATCTGCCTCCGATGGGTACCACAGATGATGGAATAAATAGTTCCATTCCCTGAAGCACCACATCAGTGTCAGAGTCAGCAACAGCGCTGGGATCATCCGGCGAGAAGCAAACCCGCCCCCCCGGGGTAGGAAGCTAAGAAAGACCGCATTCCGTCCGAATCCGCTGACCTGTCATTCCAAACACGGCGGCAACCTGCAGAACGCGAACGCAAGGAGAGCGTGAGTGGCACCACACTCCGGATTAGACAATGGTCCGAAGAGCCAAAAGGGGCATCGATGGAAACCTGATATCCGTCCGGATGAGAGGTCAGCAGAAGGTCCAACAGGGAAGGTGTATGATCCTTAACATCTTGAGTCCGCGTAGGCGATGTAACCAGTTGTATCAGACCATTTGCCAAGACAAAGTCATAAACAGATCTCCTCGCATGATTGGTTAAACGTGAAGCGAGCCATTTGGCGTGGTGGGCGTTAAAATCGCAAAGGATCACGATCTCTGCGGAGGGGACCTGTTGTAGCAAGGAATCTGTAGCCATTTGGACGTGGTCGATGAGTCGGACTGTTTCGGCATTATCGCTATGGGACCTATAGAGGCACCCGTAGACGCGCGGATGGTCGTCGCTGTCTACGCGTAGCCAAAGGATGGACAGGTCCGAACCTACAAGACTGCCGAGGCGTCGAGAACAGATGTTCTCTCTGACGTATACGCAAACTCCAGCTCGAGGCACAAAGGAGGGCTCCAATTTGTACCCCGGGTAGGAGAGACACGAAGTATCAGCCAGAGAACACCTGCGTCTCGGTCAGAAAGAGCAAGGCTGGCTTCGCTGTCCCGAGATGGTAGTGGACGGCGTTTAGGTTCGAGTGAAGTCCCCTGATGTTGCAGAAATTCACGGTTAGCGTGGCAGGGGTCCCCTTGGTCTTTTTGCTCAGATTGCCCGAGCAGTTGTTGTGTAGAGCGGAATTTCGCCCGCCCCCCTCCCCCCGCCCAGAATACGAGGGCAGCCTGAGCAACCACGCTCAGGTGTGGAATAGCAGTTGTTAAGTCTAGACTATGAGACCACTGAGAACCATCTTATTTTATATACATAACTTTAATACTGGATAGATCATACATACATACACACACACACATCACTAAAGTAACTAATAATAGAATTCGTTTGTCTCTCATTTGTTAATCATACAAATAGCATGTTTAGTTGTGATGATAGTATCCTTAGGGTGAGACCCCGGTGATCCGTAACACAGGCATCCCCCAAGTACAGACACCAGACTCTCAGCCCATAGTCTACTTTGTTTATAACCTACCTTGGAAACTTAAATTGTGAGAGTAAATATATTTTATTATCGGGCATATCTATAAAGTTTTCTCATCTGGTTGGGCTGTATAATTATATAATTGTAAATAAAAACGATAAACATACAAAAATATCAACAAAATAAAATACATACTTAAAACATACATAAATAAATAAAAACCCAACCAGATGGTAGCCCTCGGCAGGGGAGACCAGACGGCCGAGGGTTAGGGGAAAAGGAAAAAAAACCGGCGGACGATGCGGGCGGTATCAAGGAGCACCGCCTTCTGCATTTGAGCTTGGAGCGGTCGTCACGGAGTCCCAGCCGCCTCAGATGACCCGAGAGGCTGACTGGGATTAAACCGTTCGCAGAAATAACTACAGGTATAATTTTGGTCGGCAGTCCGCCCCACGTGTCGGTCACCTCGTGAGCCAGGTGCAGATATTTTGTACATTTGTCTGTTTCGGTTTTCACGAGGTTCTCGTCCTACGGAATTGTAATGTCGACCAAAAATATCCTTGACTATGCCCTGTCCATCAGCACAATATCAGGCTTATTCACGAGAACGGTCCTGTCTGTGATGATGGCCCGGTCCCAGTAGAGCCTTGCGCGGTCATTTCGAGCACGGCCTCCGGCATGTACTTATAAAAAGGCAGTTTCCGATCCACGAGACTGTATTTCAGAGCGAGCTCCTGGTGTATAATCCTGGCTACTAGGTTGTGCCTATGCAAGTACTCAGAGTAAGAAAGCGCCGAACAACCGGAGATGACATGCCTAAGTGATTCACCGGGATAGCGACAAGCTCGACAAATATCGACGATGCCATCCCTTAGGATGTATCTCCGATAGTTGTTGGTCTTAATAACCTGATCCTGTATTGCACAGACAAACCCTCGGTGTCCCGAAGAGGTCACCAAAACGTAGCCAGTGGAGGGAGGCAACTGTGTCTACAAAAGGCTCATGTAGAACCTTGTAGAACCTCCCGTGGAGCTCCTTCTCCTTCCATACGGCCTCCCGATCGGAAATGCTCTGTATTGCCGGGTCTTGCCATTGCTCGTTGGCTATGGATAGAGGGGTAAGTCCTTTATCACAAAAAATAGCGTCCCTATAGAATGGATCACCCGCTCTCGCCAGAAAGTAATTACGGAGGCTGCACACTTCGCGATTATGCATGGTAAGCGCGCTTAAAAAGCCGCGCCCACCATGTTTCCGCGGCAAGTATAGCCTCATTACCGACGATCTCGGATGATGCATCCTGTGGGACGTCATAATAGTGCGGACTTTTCTATCCAGAGCGTTCAGTTCGGTCTGAGTCCACCTGAGCATGCCAAATGTATACATGAGAACAGGCATGATTCAACCGTTATATGCTTATGTCTTATTAACGCCCGACAAAAGACTGTTGAGAACTTTTGTCAAGCGTGCATAAAACACATCGCAAACTGACTGCTTCATACCCGCCTCATCGACACAGATGTTCTGTGATATACCCAGGTATCGGTTTCAGCCTCGGAAAGGGTCCTTATGCTGATGGGCATAGATACGTCTATGCACTTAGAAATAGCAACCCTTTCCCTTTCGACATTGAGAATCGCACACTTATCCGTCCCCAGCTCCATTCTAATAGAACTATTAAAATCACATGTGATGTTTAGCAATGCCATAAGTTGGAAGCGACTGGAGGCGAATAACTTGAGATCATCAATATAGAAAAGGTGGGTCACTTTTGTACCTCCTTTTCGAAGATGAAATCCCCTCCGGGAACCCTCCAGTAAGGTACTGAGAGGGTGCAGAGAGAGGCGAAACCAGATTGGGCTTAAACAATCGCCCTGGAAGATACCCCTTCTTATCCTTATCTCTCCGTAGCCGTCATCCGCTCGCCTAGATGACAAAGGATTGTATTCCACTGCCCCATACACTGCCCGAGGAAGTCTCGAACTGTACAGTTAACCTTGTACAGCTCAAGGACCCTCTTAAGCCACGTATGAGGCACCGAGTCAAATGCGTTTATGTAGTCTATCCAGGCGGCGGAGAGGTTCAGACGGTTGCGTTTAACCACCTTGCCAATGACCGCGTCAATAAGGAGTAGTTCCTTGGTTCCACGACCACAGCCCCGACATCCATGTTGAGAGCGCGACATCACCTGGTTTAAATCCAGGTGACGAATGATTCGCGTACTCAAAATGGATGTCAGTGTCTTATATAAGGTGGTTAGACACGTAATGGAACGATATTTGCTCGGGTCAGTGGAATCCCGGTCTTTAGGAACCAAATGAGTGATCTCAGTAGTGAAGAGGCTCGGAAGCGACTTTTGGTCGAGAGCCACTTGAAACTGTCGGGCTAGCACAGCGTGACACACCACGAACCCCTTCAGCCAGTAGTGATGCAGTTCGTCGAGTCCCGGACTTTTCCAGTTCGGGGCCCTTCGGACCGCGTCAGCTACGTAATCCGGCGTTATGATGACGGGGTCCATGGGCGTATTTGCACACTGACTCTCCACAACTTCCGTCCAAGGGCCCTCGCTGTTGTTTACGGGCTCTGACCACAGGCCGCGCCATAATGCGACAGTGTCGGCCTGATTCGGTGTTGGGCCCGTTCCACGTACCATTGGTCGCTCCAATGATTAATAGAGCTCTTCTGATCACTCTGGAAGAGTCATCTCTTCCAGAGGTTCTGGTTGAACCGTGTCGACCTCTCGGTATATCGCCGAATCCGCTTCCTCCAAGCAGCGATTCTCTGCTTCAGGTCGTCTATGCGCTCCGTCAGTTTTTGCGTTAGATTCGGCTGGGACAAACTGATATTTGTCCCAGCATACGCCATCCTGACGGTGCGCACAATTCTCGGCCTATTATTGCCCGACCTGTAGCTCACCAGTCTGCCGATAAGGGCCCTTGCCTTTCCGATGCGGTCCTCAATCCTTCTTCTCCAGGCTGGGATAGCGCTACTTTGCCTAGTAGCGCGTCCAGCCGTGGGAGGTTTGGCACCAATATTACGGCAAACTGCCTGTGCAGCGCCAAAGAAAATTGAGTCCGTCTCGCAAAGGTCCCGGCTAGCTTCCAAATAGGTCACCAGCGTTGGGTTGAGAGCCCTCACGACAACCCGATTCCGCTTGCTTAATGGTATGCGGGGAAGTCGCGGTTGATTTTTGAGAAGCGTACTGCGCGTTTCCAAAATAGCCTCTTCCAATGAACTCCTCAATTACTCTAGTTCTAGTTCCTGGGTGACTGTTCCATCATCGTCTGAACCAACCACAACTTTAAGATTCACGGCGGCATCCACGTGTGCTGGTTGCTCTGCAACTTGTTGCGCCGCATCCTCAGCTGTAGCATTTTCATTCGATGAGGATACAGCCTCATGTCGTAGCCGTTCAAGTTCGGTGCTATAAAATATGTTTGAGCGCAAGATATACTGAACTCGGTCTGCCAAGTTTTGCTCGGCGACGGTTATAGATGGCTCCAGCTCAGCAAAAATTCGATACATCCTAGCCCGATACGCAAAACCTCCAATTTCTCCCCCCGTGGCCCTAAAATACGCCCGCAATGCGTTGTTGTTTATCTTTATTGACCAATGCATGCGGCGTACTCCACCACTGGCGGGTGCTTTTTGCTGAGCCCGCGAAGACCCTGCCAATACCAAGCCAGCTGGTTGGGATGATGGATGCCAGGGGCTGCTGTGTGGTCGTGCAGCTCCTTGCGCTCGGCTGGCGGTTGGCATGCAGTCGCGTCCAGCGCCAGCTCCAGACGCACCCTGGCGACCTCCAGGTAGCGGCCTTTTGCGCAATCTTCTTAATTCCATCATCCATTTACTGCGCGTCAGTTAACGGGAGACGCCCAAACCCGGCACCGTTTCATGGTGAGGCCATGTGCACAAGCGGGCCTTTGCACCTTCAATTTTGCCGAGGCACGGCGCTAACACCTCTTGGCAAGGTACTGACTGACTGCGCTGACGTATCAGTTTTGTAACCGTTACGTCAGCGGGCGATGGGGTCATCACTTCCCTACGCCAATATATTATTATTATTATATTATTACAGAAAATAAGTCGTACAACCTAACAGTCGTCTTAGCACCTTTTCTTCCTACTGCGTTCCAGTTTAAAGGCTATGATGTAAGCCTGTTTATTATACGTCCCACTGCTGGACACAGGCCTCCTCTCATTTCTGAGAGGGTTTTAGGGCAAGAAAATGTCCGCCGTGCTGCCCTAATGCGTGTTAGCGAACTTCACACGTTTTCGAAATATTTTTTTTCTTATTTCTCAGACATGTAGATTTTCTTACGATGCTTTCTTTTGCTTCCGAGTACGTGGTAAATCAGCACTTAAAATTGCAATTAACATTTTCATTGTTGCCGGTGGGGATTGAACACGGGTTGCTCGCGTACTATGAAACTTTCAGCAAGCGCTAACCATCTGAGCTCTCACGGCTCTTCACTTCACAAAGTAGTCAATAAACTAGGATTTTTATTCAAAATCATATATATTGGCAATTGTACATTTAGCTTTATTATTTATAATAATGGTAAGTTATTATTTTAATAGAAACGTCTGTTGTTAGACCTTTTAAAATAAATAAATTATAGTTGCACAGGCAAGATCTTGGAACTATAATTAAAAACAAGTCAAGAAAACCGTATTTTCACGTATACCTCAATTGAGCTTAAATCAATCTTCTGAAGGAGAATTGTTAGTAAAATTGCTAGTGAGAAAAGTTATCACTGACGATCGGATGCAACTCAAAGTGACTTAGATTTTTTCATTTCTTTTCTTAATATGGCAAAATAAAATTACATAAAGTATACTACATAAATGATGACACAATATTACTATAATAGCTAATAGCTAAAAAGTATGAAGTAAAGTGACAGCCTACATGGATCCACAGTTGCTACAAACACCTTTAAACTACCTTTTTTGAGAGGTGTTTTATCAGAAAAATATTTCGTCGATGGCCTTGGACAACAGCACATACATTTTAAAATTAACTATTATTTCTTTCAGAAGAGATGAAACTGTCTGACTACGTTACAGGGAATTTCGAATAATGTAATTTAAGGGCATCTCGCTAGATGGAGTAAGTATCGTTCTTCCTTTTTTATAACATATGAACATAGTTTGTAGGCGTTGTGCTCGTGTTCTTAATTCAACAACAAATGCATTATGTAGTGTATATATATATATATATATATATATATATATATATATATATATATATATATATATATATATATATATATATATATATATCGTATAAACGTAATAACTTATAAGATACACAATAAATAATAGATTTAAGTGCCTAAATATAACAATATTTGAAATCTTTTAGTTAAGAATTTTATCGCGACTAATTCACTAATTTTTAATTATAAGCAACAACACACAAGAAACTAATTTCATTCATTCTAATAACGATACTCGCATAAAAGGCTTTGTAGTAATAAATACAATAAAATGTTGAGATAACGGCCGATATTTTTAAGAGACAATTTATTTCACATCTTATTTGGTAGAATCAAGAAACATTATTGTTATGGTTGTATCACGAGTGTATCAGCTGGACCGGGGAAGATCCACGCTCTCAAAATTCTAGCGTTGAATTGTAGCATATTGTGTTTCAGATTATATACATACAATGGTGAGTTTAAAGTACACTTCCTAAATGTAAATTTAAATAAAAAAAGTAAAAGTTAAGCCTATATACGTCCCACTGCTGCGCACAGACCCAATCTCATTTCTGAGAGGGTTTTAGGGCAAGGAACTATCCGCCACGCTAAAAAAATATTTGTATTTTATTTACCAGACATGCACGTTTTCTCACGATGTTTCCCTTCACCGCCGAGCACGTCGTAAACTAGTACTTAGAATTGCAATTAAGAATTGCATTTAATGCTCACGTTTTGTGAACTTTACAATGAGCGCTTAGCCCTTGAGCTACAACGCTATAAAATTATTTATCTTTAAATAAGATACATAATCTGTACACATTTACATAATATGAACCTTTCGTAAAATTGGCAGGCTGATTCCATCGATTGTGTGTAATCTAATTGTCCCACCCTTGGAAACCGCATGGTGATTGGCTGGTATACAAATTTACACTTAACTGGATAAGATGCTACGATGATTCACACCGGGGGTTATATTTTTATTACGCCGAAGAATCAAATATAAAATGGAACTCAAATTTTGGAAACAGTTTCATGTTACATTTTCATAAAGTAAAATTTTATAATACTGCATCAACCACCTGTTCACATAATAAAATTGGGAGGTTCTAATATTTGGCTATAATACTTTCGTATATATATTTTAATTTTTGTAATCAAAGTCATTGACATCGAACTGAGTTCACCGATTAAGATGAATTTCTTTATAGGAATGATTTTTTTTCATTTTTTGACAATTTTTAGTGTTCCGTACCTCAAAAGGAAAAAACGGATCCCTTATAGGATCACTTTGTTGTTCGTCTGTCTGTCAAGACCCTTTTTCTCAGGACCGCTGGAGGTATCAAGCTGAAATTCATATGAAATACTCAAATCTATGTCCCTTGGAGCTGTAAAAAAAACAAACTTCTAAGCCAACGCCATCAAAAGACACAGCCGTTTATGCCGCGAATTTTCGAAGCTCTATAAAGATAGCAGTGAAAAGTCAGCAGAAACATAAAAATTGTATCCAGGAATTTGTAGCTAATTTGTTGCTACTTAGTTACCAAAATCGCGATTTTGTTGCTCCAACCGGTCTTGAGTAAAATAAAAAAAACATCAAAAATTAATAAAAATTAGTTTATGTTTTGATACTGATTCTGAAGTTTCAAATTAATGAAAATTTTGCTGCTAATTAATAAATAGATCAATAATTCCCAGACAGCCTACAACATCATAAAATCGGTCAAAAAGCTGTATCAAGTAATAAGTTACAAAATAAATGTGTACATGCTGCCTATACGGGAGATTCAAAAACAGAACAACAGATATATTGTTACTGTTTAGTTATGAAAGCATTAAGAGCCAGCAACAAAATAAAATAGATCGATAAGCTGCTCCAAGTCATAATTCAATAATTATATGTGTACAAGCTATATCATGAAAATTTTAGAAAAAAAATATAGCAGATATTTTGTTGCTGGTCAGTAACTGAAGCAGTATGTCACAAAGAACCAGCAACAAAGTAAAATCGATCAATAAGCTGCACCAAGTATTAAGTTAGTAATTATTTGTTTACAAATATATTTTTATGAAAATTTTAGTAAAAATATAGCAGATATTTTGTTGCAAGCCAGTAATGGAAGCAGCAAGTCATAAAGAGTCAACAAAAAAAAATAGATCGATAAGTTGCACCACGTTATTAGTTAGAAATTATTTGTTTACAAGTTATATTTTTATGAAAATTTTAGGTAAAAAATAGCAGATATTTTGTTAGTAGCCAGTAATTAAAGCAACAAGTCATAAAGAGCCAGCAACAAAATAAAATAGATCGATAAGCTGCTCCAAGTAATAAGTTAATAATTATTAGTGTACATGCTATATTTACATTAAAATTTTAGAAAAAAAGGTAGCAGATATTTTGTTGCTGGTCAGTTACGGAAGCAGCAACTCGTATAGAGCCAGAGATATTTTTTCTAAAATTTTCATAAAAATATAACTTGTAAACAAATAATTACTAACTTAATACTTGGTGCAGCTTATTGATCGATTTTACTTTGTTGCTGGTTCTTTGTGACATACTGCTTCCGTAACTGACCAGCAAGAAAATATCTGTACACAGCAGTATACAGTGTGTCATGTACACATTTAATTGTAAGTTATAACTTGATACAGCTTTTCGACTGATTTTATGATGTTGTAGGCTGTCTGGGAATTATTGATCTATTTATTAATTAGCAGCAAAATCTTCATTAATTTGGAACTTCAGAGTCAGTATCAAAACATAAATTGATTTTTATTAATTTTTATTAATTTTTTATTTTTTTATTTTATTTTGTTTTTTTTAATATTTTTTTGCATTATATGTCAGCAACTAATTAGTAACAAATTATCCCGTTTTATCCGCTACGGCAGGGTTGATTGAAAGATTTTACTGCTATCTTAATGTAAAGATAGCAGTAATTCAATTTACTCAAAACCAACAGGCGCAACAAAATCGCGATTTTGGTAACTAATTAGCAACAAATTAGCTACAAATTCCTGGATACAATTTTTATGTTTCTGCTGACTTTTCACTGCTATCTTTATAGAGCTAATTTTCGACATTCGCAAGGGAATCAAAACTACTTAGGGTACTTCCCGTGAACTCAGAATCTTAAAATTTGGTAAGAAGCAACGTTTTATAGCACAAATAAAGAAATAATTGCGAAAAGCATAATGTTTTCCCTCGGTACGCAAGTTCGACTCGCACTTGGCCGGTTTTTTTATTTTATAATGATTTAGCATTGAAAACTACATAAAACTTCAAATTTTCATCCTTCTACGATCAATCCCTGTTTTTTAAAACGCGATTTTATAAAACTAAAAAGTACATAGGCTGCACTAAAAGTATCGGGAATGGGATATTTCCACTGTTCCTGTCATATTAAAATCTTTTTAATTGAAAACTCCTTGGTTTTAAAAATCGAATACCATTTATTTATTTAAAAAAAGATTCTCGGTCTTGTCACAAGGTTTTGTCAAGCTTGTTTAGTCGTTGAGAAAATGGAATTGACTCGAGAAAATTCAAGAGCGATGATTTATTATGACTTTCGAAGTAGTTTAACACAAAAACAGTGTGTTGACTGGATTATTTCTGCATTTGGTGATGAAGCCCATTCCAAAACCACAATTTATCGCTGGTTTACTGAATTTCAACGTGGACGTTGAAAACTGAAAAAAAACTGCAGTTACGCAAGAAAACGTTGATGCTGTGCGTAAGCTGATTGAGGAAGATCGATATGTGATATACCGCGAAATTCTAGCAACTTTAGACATTGGCATGAGTCAAATACAAATAATCTTGCATGAACAATTAGGTGTAAAAAAAATGTTTTCCCGATGTATACTGCATTCGCTCTGTGAAGAGCAAAAAGCGGCTCGTGTTATTTGGTGCGTCAGAACTCTCGAAAGATTCCACGCAGGATCCTCAAATGCTGTATACAACATCATATCAGGTGATGAATCCTGGATATATACGTACGAAACCGAAACAAAGAACCAGTCACGAGTTTGGGTGATCGAGAACGAGTTAAAGCCAACAAAAAATGTTCGTTCACGGAGTGTTGCAAAAAAAAATGGTGGCCACGTTTGTCTCTAAAACCGGCCATGTTACGACTATACCTCTTGAGAGACAAAGAACGGTATTAATGCAGAATGGTGTGCTAGCATTTGTTTGCCACAGGTCGTTTCTGAACTCTGTAAAGAGAACTGCAACCGCAGCATCATCCTCCATCACGACAATGCGAGTTCTCACACCGCACACAGAACAAAAGAGTTTTTAGAGCAAGAAAACATAGAATTATTAGACCATTCGCCGTACAGCCCCGACCTAAGCCCTAATAATTTCTATACTTTCCCTAAAATAAAGAATAAATTGCGTGGACAGAGGTTTTCATCACCCGAAGAAGCTGTGGACGCCTACAAAACGGCCATTTTGGAGACTCCAACTTCCGAATGGAATGGTTGCTTAAATGATTAGTTCCATCGTATGGAAAAATGTGTAAAATTTCGCGGAGAATACTTCGAAAAGCAATAAATACATTTTTAAATAGTAATGTTGTGTCACATCCTTGATTCCCGAAATTTTCAGTGCCACCCTCGTATATGGCAAAACAACGTTTGCCAGGTCAGCTAGTATATATATAACATGTGTCTACATTTGCTATTTTATTTGGGCTGTCATCATCACAACCATCAACAATGGATCAAGATTTACCCATAGTCACCAGGCTGAACAGATAGATAATCGTCCGTCAATCCCCAGGGCCCATGACTTGCAGGCAAGGCTGGCACACTATATTAGTTGTAGCATGAATGGGTCAGCTCGACCGGGGTGGGACCAGGCTCGCACAGAATACCATCGTAAAATAGCAGATTAAGGCTGCTGTGTTTCTTATGGTGAGTGACTAGAACCGGATACCCTTTTTTTTCTGGAAACGAGACATTCTATCTTAGTCCTCAGGGGTGACAACGCATCTGTATTTTGATTTTTAATCGAGATAAATTGTATGCACCAAAGCATTTATATACCATCAGGTGGACAAAATCCATCCTTAGGAGTAGAAGTTATGCTCCAAATTTATGAAGAACCACGCCTGAAGTTTTAATTTATGGAATAAAAAAACATGAAAATCGATTTAAAATTGTCGAAGAATTTCGAACCTCCTCACAAAAGTTTTCTTTCTTTCGTTAATTTATTTTTTCTTTAAAAACGTTACCTTCACACTATGATTTTCTCCTGTATCGCAGTTTACACACATAAATTTCCGGATCCAGAACAAGTAGGTACTTGTAAGCCATCCAAATATTTGTTCGTGCGGGATTCAAACACGTGGCCCTTGTCGCTGCAACTCATTTCTAAGCCACTGCGGCACGGAGAAGTCAATGCTAGATCATTTACTAGTAGTTTCAAGGCAAGCGCTAGATAATTTACTACAAGTTTTAGTAAGGTAAGAGTGTTTCTTATGTGGAAGAGCTATCCTTGAGTGGGTCGGTTCGACCAGGGAACAACCACGCTCTAACAGAACACCAGCGTATATCTATTATGTTTCTTAAACTAAGTGTAGAGAAGTGATACTGTTACAAGCCATCTTTCAACAGAACACTACATCTGCTTTTTAGTTCTGTGGCGGCTGGAAGGAAAATGGGAGATCTCCCGCCGGGCAAGGTGTTCTGCCCGGGGAGCGGCCAACGCTCCGAGTGGTAGTTCGGAGCTATTTTATATACACTGTTATAATCTCGGAACTTTGTTAGCGCGATTTAGGCTTCAATGTGTTTCGCTTGTGGCGCGACGACAGCGCCGCTACAGTTCTAAATAGAGAATAGATTAAGGTGTTTATAGGCCGCAGAATCATTTTACAAAACAGTCGTCTGTGTACTCTATTTTCACTATACTTTTTATCCATACGATAATTAATAGAATCGGGCATTACGTTGCGTGGATGTGATGTGAATGGATTTCATTATAATAAGGATCTAAAAAAAATTGCTAAGTTCTTCGTCGATGGATGCAGGTGGCTCCAGACCTAGCCTTGCGGCATTCCTTAGGATAGAATATTATCAGCAATGGACTTGTGAAGGGCTGTAATAAATAATAAAAAATTAAAAAGATTTTTAAAATAAAATGATGTGCAGTACCTATTTTAAAGAGCGAAAGCTATCACCGGATTAGAAGTGACGAGGATAGTGCAATGGACGGGGGGGGGGGGGGGGGGCAGTTGGTGTTTTTGCGAGTTGTGTTAGGATTAGTGGTGGGTAATTAATTTTTAACATTTCTAATTTAATTTTTTTTCATCAACCGTAAAATCTACTGCTTGAATAGGGCCTATTTCGTACCTCCTATTTCATACCACGCTGGACAGGCTTATTGACAAGTTTTTGACAGACAAAGTTTGGTAAAGCTAGTTTGGTGTTCTTTCTAACCGTACAACACCCGAAGTATTGCTCGTTTGACGTAAATGTAATGATTATATCATTATCTATCGGAAGCTATAAAATATTCCTGGGAATTTCAATGTCGACTTTCACGAAACCCCCGAGACGAAGTGATTTGGTGGATTATACCGCCACGATACTATTTATTTGCCAAATTTACTTGTTTAAAAAAGTATCGAAAATGTGTCAAACATAATATAATGCAGACTTGCTTTTTGTCAACAGATATATTTATATACAGAATGCCCTAAAATTTCATTATTTTAATGTTCCTCGAAGCACAAGTTCCGTTTTCAACTCATGACACTGCTTTTCATGTTTCATTTCGTAAATTGAGCCACTCGAAGTGCTTTGCATTCGTACATTTACAAAATTTGAAAATAATTTTACGATTTCTGCCAAATACGGATTACTAGATGATTTCCCCGGCTTTGCTTGCTTTTTTATAGGATAGGGTGAAAAACGAGCACACAGTCCACCTGATGGTAAACGATTGCTGTGGCCCATAGACATCTACATTTATCCTCGTATGCGAATCAAAATGCCGATGCGTTTTCACCCGTAAGGACTAAGATGAGATAAGACCTCTTTTCCAGTAAAAAGGGTCTCCGGTTAAGTTAAGTCCGTTGCTTACTTAAGTTTGTCAACATCATTATTTCATCATCATTATTTCATTCCAACATTCAATTGATTTTGTAAGGCCATTTTGCGTAGATCGTAACAAATAAAAAATAATAATAAAGAGTTAAAGTTAGCATTTGTTAACTATGACACGAGGACGAATCATCTGGGTCTCCGTCGTAGATGACTTTTCAGCATTATATGTATATAGCAGCTACCGTAATGTAAAACAAGGTGCAGCAAAGAACCCGAAATGTCGGGAATAAAAAAAAATTAAAAGCGATAAAATCCGTAAAAGTGGTATTATTCAAACATTATTCCATACTAAAAATGACTTTCATTACAGCCCTTCACAAGTCCACTGCTGAACATAGGCCTCCCAAACGAATGCCACAAAGCACGGTCCTGAGCCACCTGCATCCGTCGACTTCCTGCATATCTTCCATGTCGTTACTCCATCTAGTGGGAGGATGACCTACACTTCGCCTGCCGGTACGAGGCTGCCACTCGAGAACCTTTTTTCCCCATCGATTGTCGGTTCTTCGAGCTATATGGCCGGCCCACTGCCACTTCAGCTTACTAATCCGTTGGGCTATGTCGGTTACTCTGGTTCTACTGCGGATATCCTCATTTCTAAGTTTATCACGCAGAGAAACTCCGAGCATAGCCCTCTCCATAGCTCGATGAGCGACCTTGAGCTTCCTCATACGGTCAGCAGTGAAGGACCACCGTCTCAGTTCCGTATGTCATCACTGGCAACACGCACTAGGTGTACAGTCTCGTTTTCAAGTTTTGAGGTATACCTGACGAGAAGATGTGCCGTAATTTCCCGAACGCTGACCAACCGAGTTGAATCCGTCGATTGACCTCTCGGCCGAAGTTGGACTTACCTAGTCGGACTATTTGTCCCAGGTAAACATACTCGTCAACAACTTCGAGCTTAGTGCTCCCAACAACTACCGGTATAGGTGTGATATGGACATTAAACATGATCTTTGTTTTGTCCATGTTCATCTTAAGACCTATCCGTTGGGAGACACTATTGAAGTCATTGAGCATAGTGCTTAGGTGCTCCAGCGAACCTGCCATATAATA